>JAMKCH010063138.1:0-12500 GCA_023653785.1 Ophioderma brevispina
TAGAAATGGATAATTAGCCATTTTTAATTATCTAATTAAGAGATCTAGTGAACCAGTGAATGCTTAAACTTGTTTTGCTAAACTGAGATCAAGTACAGAAACAACAAGAAACCCATGTAAAGTATCAATATTGAGACAGTGTACTGAATCACCATTGTATAGCATTGTGCTCCTCCGCCGCATGCTCCTCCGCCACATGATCCACCCCTGACTAATTGGGCTTAATGAGTTACAGTAATTAGCACAAATTAAAATCATTACTTTTTGTTTCAGGAATTGAAAGGCCAATGTCCAAGGAGAAAAATAATACCAAACAAGCTCAGTCTAATAATAAAATAAACAAGTTGCATGCATGTAAACATGTTTTAAAGAGTAAGAATGCAACAAATCCACCTTTTTTAGGTGCCCAACTTAAAGGCGACCTCCAACAACCCCAAAACTACAGAGGAATCACACTGTCATCACTGGCCCCTAAGATCTACAACTCTACTGCTCAACAGAATCACTCCTCACAAAGATCCCATTCTCAGACGGAACCAGAATGGTTTTCGCAAAGGCAGATCAACACTACCTCAAATACTTGCCCTCAGAAGAATAGAGTTGAGAATTTCCAAGAGAAAAGCTTCAATTGTGTTTGTAGATTTTTCCAAGGCTTTTGACAGTGTAAACAGGAATGTGATGCTGCATATTCTCGCCGCTGGTGATAGAAGGACACCAGCCACACCACTCCTTAAAGAGCTCCATTGGCTACCAATTAGTGAGCGCGTTGTCTTTAAGCTTATGCTTCAAGGGCATTTCCGGACAATTGCCATCTTACTTGTCCGAATACCTCTCTTTGTATATTCCTGGCAGGCCAGGATTGCGATCTGCAGATGACAAGACGCTCCTCACTGTTTCCCGCACAAAAAGCTCAGTGGGTGACAGGGCTTTCAGCAATGCGGCCCCTAGCCTATGGAACTCTTTGCCTATCTCTGTTCGCCACTCCAAGTCCATTATTACTTTTAAGAAAGCTCTAAAATTTCATCTATTTCCTAAGAGTTGATTGTGTGCTTAAATTAGTTTTTTGTTATTGCCTCACATGATATTTAATTGTGCAGCAGTTTTCTTTTTTATTTTATAGTTTGATGTTAAGTACTTATCTCATGGTTCATCTTTTACAATACACACTGTTGTATTACTATGTTTTAGGCTTAATAGTAATTACTCTCTATTTTGTAAAGCGCTTTGACCTTGTTTTGAGAAGGCGCTATATCAAATGCCGTTTGTATTGTAACTACGGTGTCCCAGATGAGACTGTCAAGGCAATTGCCATCATGTATGAAAACCCATATAGCTTTGTGGTGGCAGACCATGTTGGGCCCACAACCGGGATTCCTAACAACTACTGGAATCCTCCAGGAGATACTCTTGTTCCCTATCTCATTGTAATCGTGGTTGATGTACATCCTCATACGAGACTTCCTCAGACAGAGTCTTGACGTCATGAACGACAAAGGACTCGCCGTCGACCCCCAATAGGTTCTAGACTCCACCCAAATCCCCCCCCCCCCCCTCTTATCTCCCCCCCCCCACAAGTTCCTTGACTATGCAGATGATCTAGCTCTAACATCTTATTCTGATATGTGGGTTTCACAAGATCATTAACTCACTCGAGAATGCGGCAGACAAAGTCGCCTACTTCTAAATGCCAAGAAGACTGAAAATATGACTGTCAATGAGGAAGATGAATCATCAACCTATCTGCACAACGATGGTAGCCAACTCAAAGAGGGCGGAAGTTTCAAATATCTAGGGTCCTATGTTGCTGACAGCAGAAAGACTTCCTGTCCCACGCAAAGGCAAGCTTGTAATCCTTCAATAACTACAGCACTATCGCAATTGGTACCTCCAATTCAACCAAGCGAAATTCTTTATAGCCTGGTAGAGAAGTATCCTGTTATTAATGGATCTAGACCTGGACGCATTTAAGAAAGAGCTACGGACAGAATGGATGGCAAGGCACGAATTGTTCACCTACACCCTACACCCACTGAGCTTTCTATGTAAGTACAAAACGCCTGGCGTGAGCACAAGACCAAGCACATGATATATGGAGAATATCCCTCCAATTTCATCATCTGTTCAAACGCTGTGGCACGATTTAACCGTCACTTGTCATCAGTGCATTGATCAAGTATCCGCAACGGCACTTTGGGAAGTTACCAGTGCCAAAACGGTGGTCGTCACCTCCTTTAACACCTTGAAAAAAATGTGATTGCTTTGACATCCATCAGGATCCATATGACATCCCCAACTTTAATTACAAACAGGGACTTTGGCGCTACATGTTAACAGCACTCGCTGCCGTCCGTTAGATAGATAGAAACTTAAAAACATGACCATATACCAATAAAGGAAGGCCATTCCTTCATTTTACCAATTAAGGGCAGTGCAACCCTAGTGTTTTTGTTTTTACCAAATTTCTGATTTTTGACCCCCTTTTAAACAACCCCACCACCATTTCCCAACACCCACCCCCTCCCCAACGACCCCCTCCCCAAATATATCAGAGATAACAAATTATGCAATTTTTAATTAGCCGAGTCATTTGCATATACCTAAGCCTTTGAGTATATCACATACTTTTCCAATTGCAAATGACTAGCCGTTCATGCATGAGGAATTTTGAGTATCTCCGATGTACCATTTTTCAAAAATATAAGCACACTTACGCTGATTTTTTGCATATATATCTTTAGCTCATTGCCAGACTTTAATTTGCCCGAAATATGCCCCAATAATCTAATCCAGTCGAGAACTCTTCACCCACTTTCTTCCACCCAGTTACATCATTATACACCTTATGGAACTCCCACTCCCGATAACTTGTACACAAGCCTTGCGGGGAAAATTTTCGTAAATTATGCAAATTAGAATAAATTAGACATATTTACTCCCCAAATCTAATGAGGCAGAGAACTAATCAACCTGCTTCTTTCCATTAGAGTTAATCATTGTAGCCGTTATGGAACTCCAGATAATCATATACACAAACAGTGAACACGGACGACCAGACACAGAAAAAGTGATTACTGCCAAAATAAAGATCAGGCGGAAAAAACACTGCAAGGGCATTTGAAGTTGACGACACGTAACTCTGTTAGCAATAAAAACAAAAATTATTGGCCATCATACATTTCCATAAATTAAGCTTAACCATCGGCACATGTAATAATCTGATCCGGCGAACGAAAACACATTTTTCCCTTTGATGCGCAGAAAATGGCGGTCGTAACCAAGGGTCAGTCATCTGTCATTTTTTCGAGCCGTGGTGACAACCCTCTCTGGGTTTTCCTCCAGGGGCTTTCCTGGAACATGATATATTGATAGCATTTCAATGATGTTGTATTTGAAAAATTGAAATTGGGCAAATTGCGCACAATTGGTCTGAAGATTAAAGGGATTAGCAGCGATGATGCGAGTTGAGAATCGAAAAAATGTGGGAAAAGCATATAAATAAGGGATAAGTGTGTACATTCCATATAACTGCTTAATGTAGAAACAAAACCACCAAAGAGAGCACAAAAATGAAAGTATATTTGAGGAAAGGAAATTATCATTACCGTCTCCCCAAATGACATAGAGCGACGGCGTCTCCAAATATGCACTAAACAGCTTGATTGTGGTTTACAACAGTACCAGAAAAACCAAGATCAATAATGTATGTGTTGTGGTCAAAATGTATCATCATGGTGTATAATATCACGCTGACAATCTGTGAATTCACCTGAAAAAAGGGGGGCTTTTTTTTTTTATCTCAATCGGAATTTTGCTACGCACGTATAGAAAATTACAAATTCAGATAAAAAATACTGCCTTGTATTTAATAAAGGATTTCAAGTCAGCCACTTGTAGGTTATGTTAGCACATCCATGCCCATAACAAAAATATAAAAATATGATGACTTTGATGATTTTTTTAGATGTTTTCGGATTAGCAATCGCTGCTAATCCCTTTAATTATTTACATATGAGGCTATTAAGGATTTGATACAAGTCTGTCAGAAGCTGTAGGTAGAATCAAAGTTTTGGCAATCTTAACACTCATGTATTATTTGTTATGTAGGCGAGGGTTGGCTTTCTTCCAAAATGGATCTTGTAATAGGACTGTGAGGCCATGGTTACTTATGTGGAAGCCAGGTATATACTAGCAAACTGGCCAAAGCTATTGAATTTCCTTGCCAGTTCTATTGATCTACATCAGTAAAAAGCTTTTAACAGCCATTTCTCTGAAGAGGAGCTGTCAGGGGAAACGCTCTTGTTCAATTCTGTTGTAACTAATGTGAAGATCAGGACATTGGCCATAAAATATTTAAAAAAATAACTAGTACAAAATTTAAAAGTCAGTTGTGTGAGAAATATTCTTATGCTCATGTTTTTCTTTGTCACTTGAAAACAAATTAAAGGTCCAAATCCCGATCGGGAATAGTCTTGGACCCAGGACCTCAGAATTTTCCCGAATGTGGTCACAATTTTTGATCATGGTCTGAAGAAAACTCTTTTCTCATTTACTCAGTGAAATCCTCGGGCTAGAAGGTGTTTGGTGTGAATGTTATCAGCAAAAAAGTGAACCATGGTGACCCATTAATTACACATTCTTATGGCAGATGGCAGAGCAATGTTTTAGTGAAAAACAATAATAGATATACTGACGTTCTACAAACAGTGGCGGCACCAGGATAAAAATTTGGGGGAGGGGAAAGGAAAAAAAAAATTAGGGAGCAGGGTAAAGGAACTTGAGGCTAATGGGCAATCTAATCATATAATTGCACTTATAATGTAAAGTAAAATAGACAAAGTAAACAGGTGTTTGTAACAGTTGTAACATTGAAAAATTACTAATTGAAAAAACTTAAGAGGTTAATATAGGGGTGCGGCTATAAAAGGATTTTTAAGATAATTTTGTCCTAACTCTTAGTTGATGCAGGCTTGATACCCTGAGCATTTTGACACCAGTTTTGTCAAAATCGGCCAAAAAAATGAGAAGGTGCCACCCAAAAAACCAACTTGGGGGGAGGGGTGGGGGGTAAGAAGAGGGTCTTGAAACTGATTAAATGTGTCAGTTACTGGAATTACATACCACATTTTAGCCATGTTAGGGTTAATGTTGTGTTTTTGAGGTCAAGGAATCCATGCTACATGCAATTTCAGATTGTTTCGATTTTTCGTTTTCATAAAATTAGACATTTTACGTCAAATTAAGCCACGAGGGCGCTTGCCGGCAACGCCCTAACATTACCCCATTTGAGATATTTTCTGTGTAGAATTGAAGATAACCGTTATTAAAGTGTATTCTGAAATTTTCAGCATTCATAGCTCGTTTTCGTGTGGTCACGGTGCCAATTTTTATAAGTTGGCAATTGTCTCTAGTGAACACATAGGGGTTTGCCAAAAAGTTTGTTGGACCTACACACAAATCCTATGGCACATAAAATTGCATATGATGTATTCCCATTAACTGGCTGCCACAGCAAAAACGTTAGTTTAAAGAACTCAACATTCAGAGTAGGTACATAAATTTACTTTAGGATAGGTTTTCAATGATGCAATAAGATAGAAAGGCATATACCTTTTAATGGCAAAAAAAGCGCCTCATAGATGGCCATTTTTACAAAAGCGGTAGATCTGACATTGCTGGAACATTGTACATTAATGGATTCTTTGACCTCAAATCCATATGTGGAGATACCAAAATTGGTAAAATGTCATATATACTTACAGTAATTGACAAATTTATAAGGTTCTGACCTTATCAACCCCCCCCCCCCCCAAATCACTTTTTGCGGCGGCACCTTCTATTTTTTGACCGATTTTTGACAAATTTGGTGTTCTAAATGATCAGGGTGATTAAGCGCATCAAATAAGGAGTTAGGACAAAATGATCTGAAATATCATCATTTTTCTCCACCTGTATAGCCCACCTCTATAGCAATAATATAAAAAAATTTTTTCAGAAAATTGGTGCACTGTTTTGATCATTTAAAATATATACCCATTTTGAGCTTGGTCTAAACTGTAGTATACAACCAATGTTCGGATAATAAAATTTATAAAGGGCAAAACATCAAATTGTTCCTTAATGTTAGACTATATCATTCCCAAAGCCGTAAATTAGAAGGTTAATTGGTCCACTGAAACTTGTGGAAAAAATTCAGGTCGTACATACATCCTCTCATCTGTCGTATCGAAATCTGTGTGTAGAATACTTAGAAAAAGAAAATTGTTCAATGTTAGTTTTCACAAGGGGAGGGTCCCCATTTTAAAAAAAAAACCCAACAAAATGTCTACAAAGTGTTTGACATACATGTGAACTATTAAACCTTGAATACAGCGATGTGTGTTATTGGGCTGGAAGTATGAGAACTATCTCCCTTATACAGACACAAGGGGACCCCGTACACACTATCAAAATATCTTATTAAACTAAGCGGTTAACGAAGATGAAACATTGACAAGTAGAGTTGTGTACGCTCTTTTTTTCCCCCCCCTTTTCAACAAAGATTAAGTTTGCTTACTTAACGACAGCAAATCGGCTTCTTCAATTAAGGGAAGGGTTATTTTCGAATTAAGAGTTTATAGGTGTGTATGCACACTTCAGTGAATAAGAGGCTGATGGTGTAGGTACATACCAAGGCCATATTACAGTCGGCCACTTGTTTCACCGTTGTTATTTTTCTGCTAGTGTGTACGCAATTATCTTAAGTAAGTTATAGTGTGTACGCACGCTTTATTAAATAATCAAGATTAAATAATCTTTGTTGAAATAAGAATTTTTGCAGTGTTGTTACGGGGTCCAGGAGTACTTAGAAGCTTGTGAATGTATGGAACCTAAAAAAAGGGGTCAAAGTTTCAAAACCCCATGGTGATGTTATAGGTTAACAGACCCTAGGGCCTAAAATGTATGTGTCATATGTGTTTATATTAAGGTACTTGATTGAATGTTAGTAAGACATAATAACTTATCTTCTGAATCTTTCTGATCACTTCTGGTGATTGCAAAATAAATTTTGCTCTTAATATCTACCAGTGAGGATATACTTCAGAGAAAAATATGCATGCAATCACAATGTTAAGGACAGTCTTGGTTCAAATTTGCACTATCTTAAACAACGTTTTGTGACTGTCTTTGCGCCCCCTGAAGGATTTGGCAGGATGCACATAATTTTAATCCAAATATGTGGTCCATGTGATGTGTGTGTGTGTTGTATTTAAGGATTTTGGTTAAAGTACACACACCATGACATTATGATTACATCTCAAAAGAACGCTGGTGACCTTAGGAAATGAACAGAATAAAAGTTTAGTTTTTATCTGTCTTTTATAAAGCTTGGGGGCTTAAAAACACTGTAAAGATTTTAGTATTTCCTGTATTTCACTACACCCAAAAAAGAGCCCCCAATTGCCTATTATAAATGCATGACCGTCATTTCGGTATCACCGATCACGTAATCACAGATGCAAAAAGGGAAACATTGTAATCTCGAGTCATTGTTACTAACAATTGCCGCCATTTCTGTAGTATTAAACATCGTTATTTGCAAGTAAGAAGAGGGACTGAAGACCGAGAAAGTTGTTGGTCCTTGGTGTTGATATGTATATGGGGATTAATATGTGAAAACACTCTAGATTACAGGGAGGTGTGTGGGACCCGCGGCCGGCCGACTTCATGGATGAGTAGTGTGAGTGTTATTCATGGAGTGGGCAAAACCATGCAAACACAAAGTGTGAAAGGTATTTCTGGCCTTTCATTGATTCTTTTGTACACTTAGAGTGCAATACATGTTTAATGTGTATGAATGATTGTAGATGTGGGCTTTCATATGAATTATAGTTTATGTGACCGGTGGCGGGTCATGAACTAGTCAATTGGCTGCGCATTCGTATTTCATCTGCCTGGCAATGGCTTGGCTTTGTAAATGGTATAACCAACTTATCCATTCACGATTCATCACCAACGTTATTCATATGATGTACACATTTTAGACCTAGCAAATTCATATATAAACATCACAACGGGGACAGGCAGAAACACGAGCTCCGCAAAACTGCTACAATGAATAAGTTGAGGCTGGTTCTAGATTGACGGCAAATTGTACGTATAATTGGTAAAACGGGGCCGTAGAAGCGTGACATGAAGCTGATAACTGATCCACCCAGTGTGGGGATTTACCACTGAAAAGGGTCAGTGTTTGTGCTAATACTTTCATTACAAGAATATTTCTGCACATCATTTCATGGCCAAGATTCTGTTATAAATGATTTGGTCTGAAAAGCTTGGAATTGAAATTACAAAGCCCCCCAAGGACGGGAAAAAACACGAGTTTGCACGGTAAACCACGCCACAAGATACGTGCAGCTACGCACGTTTTTATCTGTTTGTGCAGAACAAACGAGGGCGTGAATACGTGACAGGCAGAGGGCACTACACACATAATTTGAGTCGTATTTTTGGAGGGGTGAGGTTTAGAAAAATCCATTTCGCTTTGTTAATAATTATCTCAAATGTAAAACATCCTTGCGTATGTATGTACAACAATATCCTTCCTCCGAGTGCAAAAAAAGCTGAGAGAAAATGAAGCCATATTTAAATTTCAAAATGGACAAAAGGTTTTAACCTTACGTAAATCTGCTTATATTTGGTCAATTTATCGCGGAAAAATTAGCAGGATGCCGTGACATGTCCGGTTTTTGGACAGTTTGCATTTCCCCCCTACATCAAATCCATCAGCGATAAGCCTATTCAGCCCCAACCCCTGAGATTTTTCTAGATACCTAAAAGTATCTATCTCAGCCAAACAACATCAAACAACGCAGTGCAGGTCATCAACAATAATTTGGTTCCATGCCTAGAATTACGTGAGCGGCACATTTTTGATTCGCTCATCATGGTCATTAATTAATTCATTCACGATTGCTCGTAAACAAGTCAGATAAATTTCTAATCTCGGCACAAATAAACAATGAAATATGTACTTATTAAGACTGATACCGATCACACTCATTTACACTCTCAATAAAATTAAATGTTGGGATTTCGCTTTTTTTTAAAACCAACTGTTCAAAATGACTTTGGCACTAATACGCTTGTGAAATGCATCACCCCACGTGATCCCCGGTGCGTATACCTTCGTTTTCCGCCGCCGGGTAATTTCGTTACCGGGAAATACCCTGGCTAGCTATCTCTTCGCTATCACCGGGTACTTCCCGACGATGACTTCCCATTCTGTTCTCATTTGCATATGTGGACCGGGTTTGTACTTCACTTACTTTCGGTTGAAGATGACAGATCTACGAAACTGATTTCCGAACACGTTTGGCGTAATGCGTTATTATTGTTGCTCCCCGAATGATTTATTTGACCTGATACGTTACTGACGTCACAGGCATAGCGCCCAATGTGAAGAAATTTTCATTTTGTTTTTAAGGGGGGGGCTTATGAAATAATCTTTTCAGTGTGAATTGTGACTACCGGTAGCATTTTGGAAATAAAACTTATGTTCTCGTTTTATTTATATAAAAGCTTTCTATTGATATATAATCATAACTTCATGGTGTGTGGACTTTAAAGGTTAATTTTTGTTATCCACATGCCTCATCCCCAAACTTAACTAAAAAGTGAGATTTTTATCATCATCTGAACTGTTGGCTTGTAATCTTATGTGCAATTTGTCTACTCTTGAAGAAATTCCTAATTTTGGTTTTTCTGTCCGTAAATGGCAGCTTGATACAAATATTTTCTGGCATAACAATCAAAACAAACTTCAGAATTAAGTGAAGTTTTTGAAACTACCTTTCTTCAGTGGTAATTCACAAGCGGATTTAAGGAACAAGGTCCGACTGTCAGCAGCTAAGGTGGGGCCCTTTAGCAGGAGCGAAGCGACGCAGTGTTTGCACTTTAGTGCGACTAGGGTGTGTCCGAGGGGGCAATGAGAGCAATCTATCGGGGGCTCCTGTCAGGCAGCTGCTGACACTGCTGACTCTTAAAGAGACACTGACACATTTTAAAAATAGTGGTGCCCATCAATATCTTTTAAAATCATATGTTTGCATGTGTAAAGCTTTTATACATCGGCCTCACCGTCAAATTGATAAGACCAAATCGACTCCTTATGGGTAAACATGGGAACGATCTTATTATTCTCTGGCGAAATTGACATTAATTCAGCAGAGAACTACGCATGGCGTTTACCAAGAAAACGCACACCGTATGCATGTTTCCCACGACATGTACCCTGTTTTGACTGGTTCTGTGCCCTTTGTGGTTTTAATATCAATGATTACAAGTGCTATGATATTCATAGTAATATACACATTTGTTGATTAAAGTTAATATGGAAAGACTTAAAATTTATCCTAAAATTACCTGATGTCTTTTTACCCACCTCTTAATTAACATCTCCTATCTGTTTTTGGAGTAATGTACATTTTATGTGTAAAATTTATCTCTATTCTTCAAGGCCTAGATTTTCATATGAGAACAAATTCGAAGAAATTTCATATTTTGTGAAAATGGTGCCAGGGCTCTTTAAATCCGCCACTGGGGTATTTAGTGCACCATAAAACCAACAAACGAGGTGCTAGTTAGGATCACAATGTACCTTAAAAACCCTTACTGTGGCTCAAGTGAGCGAGATCTCGATCAATACAGGTGGCAGGTATTATAAAATGCGGCCGTTGTTTGTCATTAAGGTGTTAACCTTTTTCACATTTCTTCTTCTGCATGAACACCTTAACTCCAATTGCAACCAAACTCAGTCCATAGGTCAAAACCATATACACTGCAAGTTGCATGTCCATGGATTAACAGTCACACTACAAGTGTCCCAAATGTCATTTAGATGTCAACTTGTGGCAGAGAGTGGTTCAGAACAGCCTTTTTTAAAGACCGCTGGTTTTGGGAGCCATATTCTACTGAAATTTGTCACAGATTTTATGTTTTTTTACCAAAGACCCCCACTTCTATGCTGTTTTACTGTTTTTTACCATTCTGGGGATTGTATATTTTTAATATGCCATTTTTATAGTTCCTGTTTATGGCTGTTTTGCTTCCAGACTAGTAGAACAGAAGTTCTCAACCGGTGGCCTGCGGGACTATTCTGGCCAACCGATGACATTTGGCCCACCACCATTACCATAATATAAAGAAAAGAAAACAAAGTATAATTGGCAGCCGAACATAATGTCTTTCAAATGTATTTGGCCCTCTTTGGCCCATGGGCAAAAGTAGTTCAAAACCCCTGTACTAGAATATTGTAAAAGTACAGATTTTGAAGGCATATTGCCTGAAAGATTAACCCAATTTCAATGTCTTTTCACAGAGACCCCCATTTTCAATGCCTTTTTGCAGGTGAAGACCTCATATTTTAATTATATCTGTTTGCCCCAGTGTTGAAAGTCTACAGTAGGCACTCTGACATCACTTTTATATTTTCATGTCATGCTCCCCCTGGTATAATCACCTCGCATGTCCGACAGGTGCAGTGTATTGTAAAGCAGTCATGCCATGAGAAGCTACCACTGCATTGAAAACATTGCCCTTTATACGTGTAAATCTAGAATTGCTAATCCTGTTTATGACTTTGATTGTTTTCCTGCAGGACATCCTACAGCCCACTAGCACTACGTCGTCATATTGAAAGTGGGTTGTTAACACCAACCACTACGGGAAAGACAGTTGAGGTTTCCAGTAGAATTGTGCAGTCGTGAATCGATGAGATTTGCTACTTTGATTCAATTGTTTGGATGTGATCTATTGAACTCTCTTATAATTCCACCATGTTGTGCCACTTAAGAACTGCTGTTGTTTCACTAGTGCTTTTTGTTTGTACTGTCACATACTCTACTGAATTTGAGGCAGCACCACCACCTTACATTATATATGATGAATCAAGGAAGTTAACAGGTTAGTAGAACACTATACTGTAACAATAGTAACATACAAGTAGTACATTTTTGTAGACCTTCTGTAAAAATGTGATCAACAGTTTTGCCCTGAAAGCACCTAAGATTCCAGTTAAGAAAATGCTTTACAACAAGTAAACAATCTATATTATAATAATAGGTGTGAGCAAAATTGAAAGTTAGACAATATACATAATACTAAGTGACACAGGGAATACACAAGTAGTAATGGCCGATTCAACCCAAGATCGACAACTGCTGATCTCCGATCAGAAAATTGAGAGATCGGGCCGATCCGATCCCGATTCAGATTCAACAGATTTATTTGAAAGCCAATACAAATTTGTCCTGGTCAGGGTATCAGCATATGTTCATGGTCTAAGCTTTAGTTTTTCTGATGGCAGCACATTTATAATGACATATATGGTAGTTACATACAATAATATAAATGGTAAGCTTTAAATATCTGTTGTATTTTAATTAGTAATTAGTAAACTTTGGGCCTTTTATTGTCAGTTTAGGAGATCGGCGAGGTAGATTGTTAGCTGATGACTTTTCTCC
>JAMKCH010063139.1:0-10579 GCA_023653785.1 Ophioderma brevispina
TTTTTAAAGAACAATATTTAATTATACGATTAAGTACGTGTAATGAAAATCAAACATTATGTGAAATCGCGATAACGCATTTTGAGCTTTTTGATCAAATTCTGAACCACCTATTAGTTTCACTATTGACCAAGATTGTCACTTTGTGCATGTGTAACCATACATTTAAGTACATATGCAAAATATCTCCACAAAGTCAAAAATATCAGATAGACATATGTGTTGTGGGCGACGACTCTATTGGTTCCTCTGTGGACAGTTGCAAAACTCTGTCATATGATACAGAAAGACCTTTCTCAAAAAAGGTTTACCATTATCACGCTTTAGTGTCTGTTTGTGAGTGGAGTAGGCCAAGATACATAGAGATGCAGCTAACGGTCTAAATTGTGTCGTAACAGCTAACCGTACTTTGTCCTACTTCCGTTGAAGCATTGAAGACAGTAATTGTTGTGATGGATGAGGCAGATGTGCTACATCCATTATCATCATGGATTGTCTACCACTTGGGCCCCCCTAAATCATCCTTACTAGAAGCAGACAATGAAGGTGGTCTATTCATCATATTGTTCCATGGCACATAATATTCTTGAAGTGGTATTTTTTTTTTTCAAATATTTCTTGCCCACGCTGCATTACATCCAGCTTCATCAGAATCGAGGTTGCAGAGGATGTATTGAGTCAACCCACAATGCACTATTTTGGGAAATTTCACTCATAGGAGTCTGTGATTGCTTTATGTCATTTTATAGCGTTGTGTTTAGTACTTAGGGAATTTTTTTTATCATGATCATGAAATGTCTTGGGTTCTTCCTAACACTTTTGGAACACTTTTTTATCCTAAGTACAGACATGTGTTAAGTAGATTACAGTAATAATGGCAAATATGTGAACAACGCCATTTTGAATATTCCATTTTTTTAGCGGAAATCGTCAATTTGGTGGGAAAATCCCCATAATTCTATTTGAAACATATGTATGACACCAGATCCCATGATCACTGTTATTATGGCATTTATACCGATTTATGGGCAAAAAACATTTTTGGGCGGCCAATGATTTTATGACTTTTTGCGAAATCGTTGTAGTGACAATTTGCTTCCCGCAATTTTGAAAATCAGCGTACTCAAAACCCCCAGGTGCAAGTTTTCACGCTTCTTACGAGTGCACGCCTCTCTTGGTTCACATAATCCGTCCCACTATAGGGAAACGGATTGGTTGTCAAAATAATTGTTTTGGGGTCAGGAGTTTAATAACTATTTCTAAAACTGTTAGATGTCTATGTCGCTGTTGCCCAGGATAGCCCAATATTTTTAAAGCATTACTAAGAGTGCTAGGTGCTGCAAGGTCACAATTATAAAAAAAAATATACAATTCCCCAATCCTGACAACCAACGGGTGGTGTACACAAACACCTTGACCATTGGAAGTATTTTTTTTAAATTCACAGACTATCTTTATTCTGTAAAAAAAAAATTCTATGAAGTAATAATGCCGGAAAAAACATGCACTTTCACCCCAAAATTCTCGTCCTAGGGGCTGTTGTTATAGTAAGATACTATAGGATTTGCCTTTGATATCCATGTGGAAGTTAGCGGGTATGAAACACGATATAAAGAGTAGATTACCTTATACTTGTAGTCGTCACTACCGCGAACCATCCACTGGGATTATAACTGGAAGTCTAGAACAAGAGTGACATGAGATTCGTGTTAGGTTGTCAAAAGATTGTCAGACATCTTGGAGAAGGTGGCCATAGGTAACTTTGATAGTTTTTTGGAATTCTTATTGAACTCCTTGAGCAAGAAAACCACATATTTTTAAACATCCAAAATCGTGTCCCGTACGGATTGTTTTGCCTTTACACGATACGCGGTCATTTTGGAAAATAGCGATCACACGCAAATGCCATCACTTATATTTTTTACCGAAGACAAAATGTATTTTTCGGAACCGGTGTAGAGTAATTATAGTCCGGCGTACTCATAGTCCGGGAACAATTATGGTGAACAATAGGGCAACTGATTCAGGGTGGGGAGCTTGCACACAAACAGTAGTGTCCACGCTTTATCCGATCTTCGTCTATGGAGCCCCGGACTGTGGCTCCCGCGGACTATATCGGCTTTCACACCAGGTATCCCTCTCCTTTAATGGTTGGTATCAGCCCTATAAATATACTTAACTGGTTTACAGATTAGAATCCTGTGAGCATAAAGTCCATGCCTGTTAAATATTATGCATGTATTCGTTTTTCTTCTCAAGTTCCGTGTGGAAAATCTATCATCGACTTGACCACAAATGCTTCGATTTACTGAAATCACAGGTTACCCGCAAGGTTATGCTCACGACGTATACTGCCTTTGGTTAATCGAAGCCTTATGGGGATCATACGTACAGATGAATTTTCCATGTGAATTTCCTTCATATATTAGACTTTCTAAGGTGTGAAAGATGATGTTCCATAAAAGTGAAGTGATCCGGGAAATTCTGAAGGGTTCTCGGGCGGCAGCGGCCAGTCTATGTCGGTTACTAAATAACAGAGCATCGCTCTATATGCTTTTCAGTGCGGGGTAGTGTTTACTTTAACTTTACAAACATACAACCGAACAGGGTAGGTGTATATGAAGATGAATGAATTTATATTTATAGGATAATATCGATACTAATGTAGGCTTCTTTTAGATTATCACGCATTTTCGTGTTAGATATGGAAATTGGGTTACTGAAAATCAGAATGTGTACAGTAGTGTAAAGAGCCACCTGTATTGGCTGGTTGAAGCCATTGGCCGCCCAACTTGTAACGTAACAAGATTTTGTTAGTTAATTTGGTTCAAAGATATATTTTTTATTTCTGTCAAAATATACAGTATTCACCCCCCACCAAAAAATAATTAATAATAAAATAAAAAAACAAAGAATTGCCCTTGATTGTCATGATTCGTAAAAAAAAAAGAACAAATTAAAGTTACTTCTTAGTTTAAACCAAACTGATGCTATTTTGGGAGTTGGGACCATAATAATTTTACTATGTATAAGTTTTTCCGTTGTTAATTATAGATGCAATGTCTAGGGTGACATACAGTCCAGTAGAGTAACATCAAAACAGGATACTTAGATGTTGTGTTGCATGCAGACCAGGTGTGCGACGGACGAAGAGGAATGTCTTATCAAAGATTGAGGAGAAATCGGTACGGGTTAACAATAATAATAATAAAAACAACACATTTTGCTTTATTCGATTATCACAAATTGTAAATGTTCATGCTAGGTTGATATGAAAAACAAAGAAGACAAGAGACGTCGTAGTATGATTATTTGTCAAACATTAACTCGTCTTATAATGTCTACTGATATTGCGATTAGATGAAAGGAAATAAAGGGAATTGAGTTATTAATGTAAAGCGTCAAATAGGTGGATTAGATTTCAAAAGTGCATTAACAATGTTTCAATATTACTCCAACTGAGTTAAAGGGGAAAAGGATACTCAGTTAAATTCGAATGTAAAGACTGTAAAAGTAATTTATTAATTACTGTATTTATTCATCTATTTTGACTTACTGTGACAGAATCCTGAATAATATTGTTGTATTATATTAATGAAATCATGTGAAAATTAATAATAAATTATTAGTGAGGAGGGCGAGAACTGGAAAAATATCAAAAAAACAAGGGTTGTGCAATAGGTATGGCTTATCTGATTGATTTAGTTCTAATGACTTAGATTGTGAGGACTTCTAAGAAATATGTTAGAGATGTTTGCCGTAAGAGGACCATAGGAGCAAGTGTCTTATCTTCTCATCTGAGAACTGTTACAGAAGTTCCCCTTTGTACCTAGAGGAGCAGATTTCACATCTATGTGAAATAAGTAGATTGTGAAAGTGCTATGTCAAAACATATCGGGTGCAGGATGTGGGTTTACTTCCGAAAATGTGTCAGCGAACGAAAACGGATGCGAACGAAATTCTACTTTGTTGCATCATGGGAAATTTGCTAAGGACCAATTCTGTTGCCCAATTATTTTCTGCCAGTTGACAAGAGATTTCGCCGAGGTAGGACCCATGACACAGCAAAGATGGCAAACTTTCATAACATTGGATTGATAAAAATCTTATGTTATTTTATAAATTCTGGAAAGTCGCTTAGAATCGTCAGACATGCACAAAGTTGGTGCCTTTGGAAAAAAAACAAAACAAAGGTTAATATTAAAATAACAGCATGACTTTTTCTTCATGTATCGTGATCGTACACCTGTAACGAATGAGAACCTGTTGGCATATAACCAATACTTCGAGTATTCTCCAAGGTAACAAATTTATTTCGACCGCGTCTAGGGACTAAAGGACATTTGCGTACGACGAAAACGTAAACTTCTGAGCTGTACCAGTAAGAATTGTGTCACCAAGATTTACGTGGGGACCGATTCTGCAGACCCTGGTGCGCACCCAACCAAGAACCTGCTATCTTCAGTCCGTTTACACTATGCAAGCCAATCTGGCAGAAAGGTGTTCCTTGTGTACTTTTTAATTAACGAGGTTTTGAAGAGAGGTTCAATTTTAGCCCATAGAAGAAGGATATTTAAAGTCGACGCAGTGTAAATTTCCAGAAGTAAATTCGAACACAACAAAACTGGATAGACCCGTTAGTTACCCACCAAGTCAGGAAAAAAACCTAACCTTGCACAACTTATTACATTACTGCAAACAGAGAATAATTCTTAAAAAATGTGCCCTAATAATAGCACTCAATAACACGCGTAATGATATTACACCAACCAAATGCAAACATTGTAAATGGTTGAAAAGTAAGCGACGTTCAGGTTCTATCCTGTCTTTGTTTTACAACCACGATCTTACAAAAATCAAACCGGAAACTTTGAGTTTGTTATCCAGCAAGCCAATAGGCGAGCGAATTTCAGCGAAGTCTTCGTAATTGGTGGAAGTGTTTACTACTGGTGAGTCTTCTAAACTCCGGGAGGGGTCTCTCCAATATATATGATATGAATTGGCAGATTACATTTCGATTTACCTATAGAAAATGTACAGTATTAGTTCAGTAAACTTCTTCAATTTCCACTTTCCACATAGAACACATAACAAGAAGTATTTTTACTCTATAATTCTATACGTAACATCATACTCTAGGCAAATGTGGGGCTCATGAACAAAACCTACCTGACAGAAACTGCGATAAGAAATTTGACGTCAGTTGGGTACCCCAGCTTAACTATCCAAATGAAGATTCTTGCTACGGACTGGCGACAAGCATCTTCTTTGATGATTTTTGCTTGATATAGTATTTTGAAACAGAAAGTGGATACGATTTTTAAATATAGGTCGAGTAGGAATTTTTCTACTGACATTCTGTTATTGCCAAACTTTTTCCGGCCTCGTGAAGTTAAAAAGAATTTTCTTTGCTTCACAAGGAGAGATGTGGATAGCTTAGTAAGTGATAAAACGGGCTCTCGTCGAGGTTTCTTCATAGTGATATCCGAACTTTTGACCAAGGAACTAATTTTCTTTATGACTCTATAGTATAATATTGGTCTATTTTATTTAAATTGAAGCCATAATGATGTAAGAACAAAACAATGTAATTTCGTATCCACAATCGTCGTTGGTAAAAAAATTAATGTATATGTATTTCGCCATGGTTAAACATGTTATAAGGAAATTTCCCAGTAACCGCAATATAGATGTGCCCTTTAAAACATGTTCAAGGACCAAAATACATTTGAGGGTTTTCCCTGCCAAACTACGCGAATGTTTGTTGAGAGGAAAGCCATTGTAATTGTTTAATCTCTTTGTCGTGATTTGTACAGTATCTATGGCGATGAAGGCGAGTAGTTTGTGATAATGGTTTTTGTGCAGTCGGTTCTGGCTGAATGCAATGGGTTTTAATACTGGGGTTTGGACAACTCGGAATGAGTACGGTTGCGGTATGTTCTAAAATAAATTACATATGAAAAAAATGCATGAGTCAGTACCTGATTATCCAATGAAAATTTATTACAGGCAGCCCCGTCCTTACACATATCGATATTTGCATACTTTGCATAAATTATAATCAAAAGCGCTTAGAGGCAAGCAGAAAAATCGCCTTAACATGCACGGTCCACTTTGGCTTGTGGTCAAATTATCGGAGTTGCTAATCCTGGAAAAGATAAGTACAAAACATTTTAAACAGCTTTTAAACGTACAAAATGGCATTTACACAACCAATATCTGAGTCCCTAATGTTATCCACATTCTCCATCAAACCAAGTCAGCGCACAGCCGGGTCTGTATCGAATATGTGACAAGCACTGCTGTTCAGTTTATATGCAAGATAAAACTGCGTATAAGTGCATCTGCAACGGTGAAATATGAAAGGTGCCAATGAACTCCCGCACTATGAAAACTAGCCGTTGAAGCTAGTGATATTTCGTTCAACTGATCCGGGAGAAGTAAATTCTGTAGATGAATCCTGAACCCGATCCAGGACACCATAGATGACTCCCTTGGAGAGGATCAATGTGGATTTTAGAAAGCTCAAGAGGTACACTGATGCGTATTTTATGTTCGCCAAGTGCTAGAAAAGGCCAACGAAGGACGCATTCCTATACACTGACTTTGTAAAGCTTTTAAAGGCAGCATTTGATACCATTTGGAAGAGGCACTCTGGAAATGCTTAAGATCAATGGAGGAAAGCAAGCTGGTATACCTAATTGAAAAGATGTAAGAGCAAACCAGGCTCAGTAATGGTGAATGGAAAACTCACTGACTGGTTCGAAGTCTTAGTTTGGTGTGAGACAGATGCCTTCTAATCTCCATTCTTTCAATCTCTTCTTAGAATTTTTACTGAGAGGAGTCAAAACCGAGAGGCTCTGTATCCAAATGAGAGAATTAAAATCAACAACATTCGTTATGCCGAGGACACAACCCTGCTGGAATTGGTCTTTGAAAAGTTACTATCCACAGAAGAACTGGAAAAAGCCTGCGCCAAATGGGGAATGCTAAATCACTCCCTCTAAAATTCAAGATCATGTCCGATGACCCAGGAGACATCACCCTTTACCAAACCAGACACCGCATTGCACAAAGTAAATGATTTTGACTTCTTGGAAGTAATGTGCCTTCGGTTAAGGAGGACATCAGAGCGTACCAACTGGCAGCATGGACATTCGGTAGACTCAGTAATACCATCTGGATCAATCATGACATCACAAGATCGCTCAAGGTCAGAATATACGCATCTCTTAGACTCCCCATTGCCACCTATGGAGCAGAGTCCTGGGTATATGCGCAAGGCAACCTTGCCAAAGCTAGACTCTTTTGAAATGAGATGTCTCCCCCGGTCCATCCTAGGAGTACACCTTCGGTGGACAAAATTAGAAATGATAAAATTCGACACGTCTGAACATCACATGCACCTTCACAGATGCAGTCACCAGAACAGGCTGAAGTGGTTTGAACCTTCAATCCAGATGCCGGAACACAGATTGCCATACCAAGCCTATACGCACGACTTCAACAGCGTAGGAAGCCAGGTCGCCCACCAGCAAAATGTAAGGCACACAGATCCCCAAGTACACAGGCATTTCCTCCAAAAATGCCGAATCTATTGCAAAGGCAACCAGAATTGAGGAGAATTACTCATGAGAGAGCAAAGTGACACCCCGTCCTATGCAGAATTCACGTCAGTCAGATCCGCTAAATCCTTCAGTCCTTGAAACGATGGACTTATCCCCAATATTTGTTAGTTATTAATGAGGGCCGGGGACCAGGCTACAAACAATTAACTAATTATGAGGACACTATACACTATAAAAACTACAAAGCACTGAAAATGACACTGAAAACTTAATGGAAAACACTGAATTTTTACAAAAGAAAAAGACCACTTGAAATGACCACTGAAATGAGCTCCTTGTTATTCATTTATGCAGTAGCTATTGTTTGCCATTGCATAGTCATACACGTATCAAATGACCAGACTGTCCTGCATTGCCGTGAAATCCAAATCCCGCGAAATGGTTTATAATCACACTGAAATGCTGCTAATCACACCGAAATGCCACTACGCCAGACGACCCGGGGAATACAAATCACCTGACATGCTGCTAATCACACTGAAATTTTATCTGAACACTGAATTCACCTAATCACCGAAATGTATATCACCAGGCCACCCAGCTCTCATTGCCATGCATACACATTCGTTTTTCTGAAGTAATGTCTGTAATGTAATCCGATTTTGATCATATCCGCACATTGTTGCAGAATTTGTGAAGTAATTACTCCTGTACCAACATCGCAAACTAAGGCCTATAATGTACCACAGTATCTTCAACAAAACAAAGCATGTAGCGGGCAGTTCATTCACCCACAATGTGAATAGCGTTCTTGTTTCTTGGGTACCATAGTTATTTTGGTACCTTGAGCGTAGACTTGTGACAGGGAGAAGTTCGAGTTTAAGTTCAAACTTATTTATTGACATATATCCATCAGATAAAACACTATAGTGTTTAACGGTGCACCTTGAACCAAGGCCAAACCACCTCAAACTACGGATTCAAACTCCTGATAACTAGACAATACACTGTGAAACTTGATTACAAATTTTAAACAAGTATTAATTTTAATTGGTGTGTTTAAATCATCTCATTCAAACACGATAGTATCAATAATCAAAGTTAATCTATAATAAAGTTGTAATTTATGAACTACTAAACTACTACCTGGTGTGTGTGCCGCGAACGCGGGGCTGCGCGAGATTACAATTAAGATGCCGAAATTGCAAAGAGTCCTGGCGTATATTCCAGCGTAAAACTTTACTATTTCCAGTAGTGGGTACTTGTCACGAGGGGTGAAAAAAAAAAAAAAAAGGCGACCTGTCCCTTACTGGAAGAAACCACTCCTAATGACTCCCCACTACAGAAATCAACTACTTGTCGACTAAATATAAAGTCCAAAAGTGCTGTAGCTTGTTTATCCTTTGATAACTCAGAGGCCACAAAATATGAAACCGATGACGGCTACACAATTGGACGAAACTGCTGGAGCTGCGACTACTATGACAAATGTCCACTACAGAAAACTATGTTTGACTGCGATTACTGTCGCTGACACTTGAAGCAACTAAGTGTCCCCTATACTCTGCTAATAACTTGGGCAAATGTTTATGACAACTCTCCTTGTAGTAATGATGTTGTGATACTGTCCCTCATCTTCTCTCACCCGGGTTTATATATCCTCTCACACTACTAAAGGATCTGGCCTCTCTATATGAGTCATGTGCTAAATATAGTCCATTATGTCCATTAGTCTGGATTCAGCTCCAATGTTCCCATAATTATTAGAATGTTCATAGCGATCACCCACACACAGCACTGTGCCTGTAGATAAGTAGGGCGCCATCTATAGCCAGACACACATCACCTGAGTTAGGCTAGTCGATCGCCTAGTCTCAAGTACCTCCAGAACATTCTCCGCGGGTCTCTTGAATTCTAATTGCTTTGCCCATACCTATGCACACAAACAGGTATATTTTAGATCATGTTACTTAGACTAATTTATAATATTTTAATTGTGCTAATTTATGACTTTACTCTTACTCCAAGAAATAAATCATGGTTTAATTCTTGGGGCTGTAATACCCTCCCCCTTAACTAAAGAAAGTTTGATTGAAAAGCAAACTTTCCTAACCTATTTAAGGCTCTTAATGTTTTTTAAACTTCAATATACATAACTTATTCACACTGTTACACTTTCCCCTTTTTAAAAGCCTTACTTGTTTCTGATTAACTACACAAGTTCCTGGATAAGGCATCAGCCATCCCATATCTTTGCTTTTGTGTCGATGTCTAGGTTTAATTTCTCTTGCAAGGTCAAACTCCACACCTCACTAGCCTATGATCTTGTTTTTTCATCCTGTGAATGAAGGTGGGGTTGTGATCTGTGAAACAAGCACGGGGTGCACTGTGTGCCCAAATATACATCAAATGCCCTATGCCAAATCAGAGCAAGACACTCCTTCTCAATAGTGGAGTTATTTCTTTGGTTGCTTTTTCAACCTTCTTGGAGGAAATCAAATAGGGTGTTTCTATTCCGTCTTCTCCCTCTTGCATAGAACTCCACCACACCCTATGTCACTGCATCTATGGCCACTTGAATTGGTTTCGAAAAGTCTGTGGCGATCAGAACTTGTTCACTAATCATATGGCTTTGATTTTCTGGAAACTAATTTCACATTCCTGTGACCAACAATTGACATTTTGGCTAGCAATTTGTCAAAGGACTGGCAATACTGCAAAGTTTGGACAAAACTTCCTGTAATATCAAAACCAGCCATACCTAATAATCTCTGAAGTTCTTTCCGGGTCTGGTGTGGGGAACTTCTCAATTGCTTCAACTTAAGCCTTGACAGGCTTGACCTTGCCTTGCCCTCCTACATGACCTAATATGTGACATTGGCATGGCAAACTCCTCTTGACTAATTGACTGTCATTTTGTTTTCTGACAACTTCTGAAACAAGCGATGGAGCTGCCCCATGTGCTGTTCCCAAGAGTGACTGTACATAATCAAATCATCAACATAGTCTTC
>JAMKCH010063141.1:0-46659 GCA_023653785.1 Ophioderma brevispina
TTCAGCAGACCTTTATCGACCAAGTTACATCCTACGTCACTTTCTTTGTTGCCTGCGAATCCTTCCTGGGAATCGTTATGGCCCATAGTATAAATCTAAGCTTTACTCTAACAGATACAATTGCCCAGTGTGTGTAACAGTCAGGCCACCTATTCACGATACCATGCCTATCTATCATGATTACAAACACGCTGGTAACTGGTCTATAGGTGATTGTAACGTCATGGCCATCATATTTTAAGAGTCTTCTTACAGGGAAGGAGCGACTTGTCGCGACAACTAATGAAAGTAACAAAATAACTCCCATGCGAGGGATCGAATTGTTTCCCTACTTGTTGTCAGTCGATAAGACATACCGCGTGAAGGGGAGAGGCAGTTAGTCGTGATTTTCTTAGCATCATTCAGGATAGGTTGTAGCACGATGAAGGTGATTACGAGCTCATCTTATTCAGACAATTTAAATTGGTAATGTTTATCATCCATAAAAATATATATTTAGGAAGATCGCATGAACAAATATCTTTAATCAATTTCCGTATCGTTTACACTTGGCAGCATTGTATATCATAATCCCCATACAAACGATCAACAAAGACACTTTTAAGCTGCTGTTTTACTACATCCGGTGAATTATCCTAATTAGGGATACTACATTTTCATCTCAACAAACGCTAACACCAAAAGGACAACTGCATTAATACGACAAGGTTAATGCCCCAGATCATGTTTTATCAGTAGAACTGACTAATTAGCGCTTAATTAAAATGAATGATGGAAACATTACAAAGTTAGTTGACCCAGAACTTTTACAAACACCTCCGAGGTACTTCCTGTTTTACATATGATAATATTAAGTGGTATACGACGTAATGTAATCATGTTTGCACGAACGAAGGTAAAATTACAATGTTTGCCATATGTATAAACGTTCGGTATAACAATAGACGTAGCTTTTAGGAGGCTTTTGTAAAGCTCAATATGCCCTTGGTATGGGTTCAGTACGGCCATTGAAAAGAGTGATAAGATGAATTATTGACAGAGAAAGAACAAGACGCGTCACTGTAATGAAACATTGAAATTAATTACATGTCAACATATAATTGATTAAAAAAAAAAAAAATGTTACTTTATAAAAGCTAGAAAAAAAAGACGCAGCATTAACGGTTTACATGGGAAAAACTGTATATACTTAATTATTCGTGGAGCTCTTAGAAATAAAAATAGCCGCTTCTTGGAATAACACAAGTAGTTAAATAAGACGTAGCACAAATCACTGATGAAGGTAATATCACAGCATCATGATAGTCATCTGATTGACGATGGACGTAAATTGATTAGGACAACATTAAAATGATACTCTGCCAAGATTAGGAAACGAAAATTCAAAAAATATTGCATGTTCATGACAATATGCACTCAGTGAGTCCCAAAAGATGTTATGAGTCCAAACAAGCATAGTCAAGGTCAGTGGTTTTTGAGTTGGCTTTCCAAATACCTGGAAGCAGCCTCCTTAAACACTGACTTACGTGGTTAACCTGCACAGAAGCAAACCGAGGTGTTTTAAAAGGGTTAAAAGCTTCCACTCTGTCGTTGAGGAATGGTAAAATAGAATCATGATGTTGAAACAAACTTTCAAAGCGACGCGTCTGTGTATCTGTTTTCGTGATTTACTCCCCTTGGTTCCCTGAGACACTGGTATATGCAAGCTTACCACATATCTGGGTAGGGGTCCTATATAGGCGATGTCGATTGGACAGTTCTTAAATTAGATCATGATATTCACGCTTTTACTTATCTTGTTTATTTCTCAGAATTTTGTTCAATGATATATAAATTGCTGGAGCAGACAGTTCATAAAATGGTAGATGTGAATGTTTCTTAGAACATCACGTAAACAAACCGTTCTACTATATCTAGTCAGCACTTGTTGGAGACAATTTTATTATCCCAAATCGAGACGTTTGGAACGCAGTTTTTTGCGTAGGAAAAAGTTTTAAGTACTTAAAATTGGCAATTAATTGTAACTCCTAACAATGTTGTAATTTCTGCATGTCGGCCCTCTAATACAATGGATCTTTATCACTTTGAAAATCGCGTTGTTTGTAGTATTCACCATGTTTGTTAATAATCTTTCAATGCACCACATTCACACACCTTTCAAAGTAAGCTTGTCAGTACGATTTTTAAAAACGCCACTTCATAGCAATTTTCAAATATTGTGTCCATATTTGGCAAGGTATTACATACGAAAGAATGAAATTTAAAGATATATAAACATATCGCATCAAGGGGAAAATAATGATATGATTGACAATAACATTTTTAAATTAAACATGACAAAAGCGTTCGTTAGGGGGTGCAAAATGATTTCTTTTGGTCGTGTTAATAACATACTGTGGAAATTGTTTTTGACATGGTCGTCACTGTTGATCAATTTGCACAAGATTACAATTTGCAAAACAAGTTTTAGGCCTACGTGACTAAAATTATGCGTGTTACGTTGGACGATAGCTCGACCAAAATCTGCTTCGGGTATTTACAGTGTAAAGAGCAATGACAGATTGCATTTGTAATTTGAATAAATGAAATGGACAAGTAGCAGGGTTGGGAACTCAACTTAAGGCTGTTTTATAATCCAAATAAATGAACGTATCAAGTGCTAACTTTAAGAGGCTCGCTTCGAGACGCTTGAGGCGTATAATTGACCAACGTAATTGACAAATCTAATTATAAAATGCACAGAACGGTTTGTGTTTTTATTTGTTTACAATTAATCTCTTTCATCGTTATACGGAACTACGATTATTTTAAACGAAGAACATTGAAACTATTTATCCTCCACTGATCTTAGTCTGTTATTCTGGTTGGCTTTGAAAAGAAAAGAATTTGACCATCGTTGAAATTTTGAATTCGTTTAAAATTTACCTGGTTATTGACCCTTTTACTTTTACCTGATGATATTGGAATTTATACCAAATTTTACAGGGTATTAACCTTACTTTTACATGATGGGATTTAGATTCTACCAAAATCAAGTTCAAAAAGAATCGGTCGGGCCCCATTTCTCACATTGCTGTCAAGATCAGTTACGCTATACCACGAATATATTATTTAAAAGAATGGATGGAAGATCGAAAAGAAGGATTATTGCTTTGTCAAAGTTCATATTTGCAGTAGCTTTAAACAGGCTTACTAAAAATAAAAATCAAAATGATTTCAAAAATAAATTTTAAATTAAAACGTATTTTCTAAGAAATGTTGTAAACGGTCTGATTCGAAGACTACTAACAACAGAAATGTTTTAACATGGTACTTCCATATTTGGAGATATCTATAACATTTAATAATAATTTAATGTTACCACATTATATATTTTTATAGGAAAAGAATGGTCAAACTCAGTATACTCAAAATATTTTGATTAATTAGTAAAAAAAATCAGAAACACTATAAACAACAATTACGTTGACGGTTAGAACTGTTTTACGTATTTTACCAAAATGTGATATTTGGTTTTCTTTAATCCCATTCTTTAAGGATATGGTTGTTTAACCATAGCGTTTAACCAATAATCTTTCCCTATAGAATTTATTGAATGAGTTCTCCAATTTAAAGACCATTATCACCATTTCTTTTAAAATGCTGGGTTGACAAGATGATGGTAATAGCTTAGTCCATATCCGAGGTTTATTGGGACACCGCTATATTTCACTAAAATGTCCACAAAAATGTACCAAACGGATGATGATGAGATAAAAAACAAATTCCAAAACCGTATAAAATATCTTGCCAGACTACGTATGTGACCCAAAGTGATCAATTAAAGAGGAAGTTTAAAATAGCGCAGGCAACCCGTATCATAAATGAGACCCAGATCACCTCTTGCCGAATAGTTCAAAGTACCTCTGGGACGTTACCCGCTAAATTGTGAATTGGGTGTGATTGAGAAAACTGGGCCAATATAGAATAGAAACACCTCTGTGAGGTGTTGCAAACCGTATTTGCGAATTTTAAAGATTCATAAGGCGGATCTTTAAATTTTACCTGTCATAAACGAACAGAAATAGATCACAAGGCCAATGTAACACTGTAATGTGAACCTTTGTCTCATAACATGTTATAAAAAACAACACTCAGAGTCAAATGTTGATAGTTTGGAAAGACTATTTTTGAGGATATTTTAAATAAGGTGCTAAATCAGTTAATGCCAATTTAACCATCAATACCATCATAAATCACGCTGGGTTAAAGTAACGCTCTAGATATTTACATTACCGTTTCTATTTCTTAATAAAGTGCGATGTCTATGATATAAAACTATTAATCTTGATTGGGTGACCGTCAACCCAGACCCCATTTGAAAGTCTAACGCTGATATTTCAATGCGTTTTGTATAAGAGCTAAAAGCGTAATTTTCTAAAGTATACTTTTTGTACAAAAATGGGGCACTTCACGCTCATCCCGAACAAGGACCTTTAATAAAATTAAATATTATGTAGTTGAGTTTCGGGTCCTTAGCGCCAATTTTACATTGACTTTTCATCCGATCTCACGGTTTTTTTTTAAATTGATTTCCGAAACCAGTCATAACCATAATTGATAATAAGATTTATTTTCAAAATATAAAACTACCCTTTAATAAGAAATAGAATATCGTCTGATACCATTTAGCGCAAATGAAATTATCACTCAGTTAGAATTGCTGTATAACACAGTGGTGTGGCAGCTCACTCCAGGGTGTCTATTTTGTGTGTGTTTATACAGAGTAACTCGGTGGAAAATTATTGCACTGAAGAAAACTATCATGAAACAAAAATATGCGGAAAGAAATTGCGTAACATGCAACTCTAGGCCTCAAGGATGCAATATATCCAAACCAACTTGATACGTGTCGTTGGAAATTTATTAGGTAAAAAAGCAAAATTGCTAGACGATATATTGAACTTGCATGAAATACAAGAAGACACATCTAACAATTATTGGAGATGAAAACAAGTTGAATAAAACATGTTTTACCTATAATTAAGTTGACTTTTAATAAGAGAATATCAAAGCGCTCACGTTATATCACGAATCGTTACAGCCATGTACGTAAACGTGTAGTGTGAAATGACAAGAATGGTATTCCGAATTGTTGCAAAATGACCAGTTCACAATGTGATCTTGTCTTGATTCTACACCTGGATACCTGTTAATGGGTACTTGGTGGTTAGTTTGATCCCATTCGCCCCCCGTAATGGTATTTACAAAGTCACGAGTACATTTTTTGTCTTCATATTCGGGCCAGCATACCCGAAATCAATATTTAGCATACAAATGACAAGCTGCAGATGCAAGAAACACCTGACCGCTCATCCTCGCCAAGTCAACAATTCGTGATGATAAAAAATAGCATAAAGCTTTTTAAATGCTGAACGAAGACGGTAGAGAAGCAGCTTCAAAAACGAGGCATCAACAAGATCATTGACTCAGACGGCGGTCTACTAATCACGCTTAAAACACCGATTCTGACTGATCTTGAACATATTGTTGGTTTTTAAATGAGCACTGGTAAGTTGGAAATATATGGCATTCAGCATACATAAAAGGTTCTTTTCTACAATTTGATATTATACAATGGAAAATAAAGAAAATGAGGTTAAACGTGTTCAATTGACCAACCTGTAATAAAATTCATTGCATTGTTTACGAAGAGAAGCTTAAAATTAAATTTTCTTTTCAAAAAATATCCATAACAGTGATTATTGCTTTAAACACTTTAGCTTCCAAACACATTTACATAACATTTATTTGGCAACCCTATTTGTATCAGTAATAGCTTCGCTGCACCATGATTGTCTCATAAAGCTTTGGTACGATTGCAATTTAGAGTGCCACAATTGCACCAGATATTTCGTACACCATATTCACTGGTGAGAGCTTTAGTCACAAGGAGTTCATCAGCTGAGTCCGTCTGGTGAGAATGAGATCTACTACTGCCAGGATTTGGACCATGGTGTCTGCAGTGTATTTTGTGGTATTGGTTTGGGTTCGAAGAATGTCTTGATGAACAGCTTCAGAACAAAGTTCGAGTAATCGTTGGCCGTGATCGTTGCTTTTTGGCCATCCAAACTGACCATGCAGTTGGACAATGCTTCGTTCGCTATACCTACACGTACATTGAATTCTCAAGTATGACCAAGGCTTCCTGGTTTTTTACCTCCTCATCATCACTTAGTTTGATTAGAACCTGCTCATGCAGTACCAAAAAAAATGCGACGAAGGTTGCAGTGAGACATGTACAACATGTTCCAAGCTTACTCAGAAAAAAAATTGGGGGGGGTTATCTACTGCCACAGCCAAGACACATTTTTTGAACACATTTGAGTCAATCTTTGTTGTGTCCATCAGCTTTGTTTTTCGGAAGCTCCAATTCTACTAAACCACTATATAATAGAGACCATGGCTGCAATAGCGAAAAACCTTCCCTAGGTCGATGACAGGCGAAGACCACAGGGGGCGACATCTCATCGATTTTAACTTCGTTACTTATCAATATTTCTACCGATACGCATGATCTATACAGGGTGAGTCCAAAAATTGACCCTGATTGTGTCGCCATTTTGAAATGTTTAAATAATATTATCTAACATATGTGGAATCTGCGGGCAACAAAAAACTTTTTCATTATCTTTAATTTGGCTGCAAAGATCATTCCAATCGGTTAATATAGGTCGAGACAGTCTTTTCGACTCAAGAATCTCTGAATAAATAGCCTGGTTTTCTTTCTTCTGGACCTGATTCCTTCCTTCGCATGAACGGCCGTTCTTTTCAATGTGAATCCGTGGACCAGCGCAGAAAAAAAAAACCCCCCGACTAACTTGATTCAAACGACTGTAGCTCGGTCTATACCTAACCTATGTGAATGATCTTTGTATTAAATGAAAAAACAAAACCCCCAGCTTCAGCTGATACCAAATATATTAGATATATGTTACTTAAAACATTCAAAATGGCGGACACAATCGGGTCAGTTTTTTTTTATTCACCTGTAGATTGAATCTTAAAATCTAAATTTCTCCCGACGTTGTAGGAGTTAAACTTAAACATATATATTTTAGTCAAAAATTGATGTAGGGCCTAAGAGTTTGACGCAAGTTTCTCCTGTCATCCAAAAAAACCTGTACGATAAAACACCGTTGCATCGGTATGTGCTCTCGTTAGCGACATAGATTTGACAACGCATTCAAGATAGTAGGGACAAAATCATGGGTCCCGTGACCACGGAGAGCAAAGGTTCGTTTGAAGATGTATTTTGGTACTTTGGGGTATTTAAAACACAATGAGCTTCTCTGATGCCCCTCCAAAGTGTGGGGAAATCCAGGAGAAGGTGGAAAATCCAACATGGCCGCCGGTGTCCATCTTGGAAATTAGAAATTGTGTATCGTCTTGAACAAAGTAAACTTACAAACATGGAATAAGTGTCTTTTGTGACAATTTGATGATAGAATCTCATTTCTGTAGTTTCGTTTTTCATTTGGAGGTCCATCTTTAACTTGAAATCCAAGATGCCGGCCACTGGCTTTAAATAATACGTACAATTATTTTTACATAGTCCAAGTCATTTCACTTGAGATGCTTATTAGTGTTTTTAAGTGTTATCGTGACAAAAGCCATTCCAGATGTTAGTTTGATAACCTCATGTCCCATCGCTCTATGTAGAAATCCAATGGCTGCTGCGGGCCATCTTTGAAATTACCAAATTGTGGTATCTCTTGACCACAACAAAGTAGCTTACAATCATGGAATAAGTGTCGTTTTTGACTAATTTGATGATCAGAAGTCATTTCTGATGTATGTTTCGCAGTTTTTATAGTGGTCATCTTTACTGTGAAATCCAAGATGGCTGCCCACTGGCTTAGTATAACTATATAGACAAATTTTTATATAGCCAAGCAGTTTTCCACTTTTAAGATGGGTAATGATTGTTTTTAAGGTTGTTCTTACGTGCCAGAAATCCATTCCAAGTGTAGTTTGTGTTACCCGGAGGTCACATCCTCTATGTTCACATCCAACTGGCTGCCGGTGCATCTTGGAATGAACCATTCTGAATCTCTTTACAAAGTTAACTTACGAAGCATGGAATAATATTTTTTTTTTACTATGACTCAGGGGTCCATTTGCCAAACTAACATTAGTAACCCTAACGTTTATACACGCATGCGTATTTCCCTATATAGAACCTTTTTGATACATACAAATGCTTTGGATAAATTTGGTCCACTGAGGCATGACACGTGCACATTTTAGTTAGTTTGGCGAATGGACCCCTGGAGTCCATTTGAATACATTTACATATTCCAGCCAGTTCGCTGTTTCAAAATCATTATTGTATTTTTTTTGTTTGTGTAATTTATGTGACGCAGAAATTCATACCAAGTGTAATTTGTTATCTTAAGTAAACCCAACTTCACTATAACAAATCCAAAATGCCATGGCGGGCCATCTTTGAAATCACAAAATTGCAATCTCTGAGTCAAAAGTAAAAAAGTGTGTTTTTGACTAATTTAATGATCATAGTTCATCTCCCCATTTTAATTAGTTTATTTGTTTTCGCAGCTTTCAATGTGAAATACCAAAGATATTCAGAATGCCCCCCCACCAATGCATTGCAACTTTGCATTTAACCCAGTAAGTAATCGTCACGTGCACGGTACATAGAATTCTTACTGTAAATTTGAATATATGAAGGATATTTGATTGTTACCTTCAGTAGAATAAAGAAGGGGAAGCAGTTGATGAGCCTATTACATTTATCAACTTCTGTTATCCCCAAAGCTTTTTCATTTTGTTAGCAACAATGTGTTCCATGAAAGTGCAGGACTCGTGATCATTAGACGATTCAACAATCGTGAGTTTCGAGCCCTGCCGAGGCAAACCGCTTGTGTACCTGGACAAGATATTTAGTTTCAATTGCTTCGTCAACCCAAGCGAAAATTTGGGAGCTGTTAGGCTATGGATGATATTAACAATCTAAGTGAATGATTGGGTTTTCCGGAGGGTTCACGTTTGGACGGATACGTGCGTGTTATAAATGGACGCCTATATTATTATTATAATTATTATTGTATAATGGAGAAATGACTCTTAGCAAAGATCCGGGCCAATTTAAAAACAATTCTGGTGAAATCCAAATGGCACCAAATACTATTTTGAGTATATATGGAAATTTATTACCACTTTCCAAACTATCCCTACAAAGCGGTTTCACATCAGCTTTTCAGATTCAGAAGTGTCCATCTATGTATCCGAGTCACTGTCCTTTTCGCATGATGAGTCATCATCAATCGGAGTCAATTCCTCTTGTAACAGAATGCATGGCATCTAGAACTAAAACTGGTGGTACTTGCTGGTTTCCATGCTGCCGATGCGATGGATGTTCCTTATTTCAAATGCTTTGATTATATCAGTTGTTGCTCAAACAGGTGGTGTGTTATGACTATCATCCATCGGGGGAAGCGAATGGTGGCATTTCCTTTTGAGATTTACCTTCAGAGCTTGTAGCCACCTGAGCTTTTCGTTGCCGCCATAGATGTACTTTGAACCGCACATGCCCTTTTTCATGTTTAAGAGGACATCAGCTCCGAGTGAAAAATGCTTTTTCTGCACATTGCTGAAGAAGTTGGTTGGCTTCTGGGTCTGCTACCTTGTTTGACACGGACAGATGAGATCGAATAAAGAATGATTCATGATTGTATCGGCTTCTGAGTGTCTGATGAATGCATTCATGACCTCGCCTGACAGTATATTGCTGCAACTTATTCTACTAGAAGTATAAATACCTCTCGCTCACTGCCTCACCATCTTTGCAAAATGCATTTTTTCATTAGTGTTAAATAGGATTTATTTCATCTGACTGAGACTAAAAAAATCCTGTGGATTGGAAATGTTTCATCCGTTTTTCATAAATACATTGGAAATAGCTTGTGGTAACGATTGAAACAAGCAATTTACTGGCTGGTGAGGTCCGGCCTGGTGAGGTCCGGCCTGGATGCATTTTTAGTTCAGACATCAGACACCGATACCACTTATTCCACACTTTGGAAAAATGTTATGGGCATCCCATGGTGGTCATTGACTGTCAGGACAAAACCGAATGTCTTGTTCAAGGCATAATTCTCCTCATCCTGTCCACCGGGTTGTTGTGCATATGGATAAAGCAAAATACCTCTCTCCAGCATGGCAATTTGTTGACTGGAAACTTGCTGATGTCACCGATTCCATCTGCATGTCCTTTTGCTGTTGTGACAGTAACTGTCTTTTATGGATATAGTAAGAGTATGTACAACAAGGTCGCACACCAGAAGCTAAACAACATTTCGTTCTTCACATGCAGACAAAAAGCCTTCTACAGTCCTGCGCTGTCCTCTCAGACCTGAAAGCCTTTATTCACAAGTACGCGTGTGTAGTGGCACCAGAGCAACAAAAAGCAGGTCAGGCTCCATCTCTGCATATGTCCATTTTAAGGCAGTGGAATTGACTCATGCGAAACAGATAGTGACTCAATCCATTGGTATGACCCTTCATGATTTCGAAAAGCAATTAAAACTCTTTGTGATGGTAACTGCTTTGGAAAATCAGTTTTCATAAATTCAATGGTATATTGGCGGCCACTTCCGTATTTCACACATTGAGATGGCATCCCACATCAAATTGAATCAAGGTTTGAAATGCATTTCCTGATTATCAACTTATTCCAAAACAACACTTTTTAAATATTAAGTTATTTTATTAACTTTATAGATATATTCAAAGATGGCTGCTTGCGGGACCATTGCAGATTTCTTATAGTAAAGTGACATTCAATCTGCATATACCACTTGATACTTCGAATCGATTTCTGGTCACAAAATTCTCAAAACAATGCATATGGGTTTTTATAAAAGATGAACACATGAATCTGGCTTGGATTTGTTACATTAGTCAAATGAACTCCTGGTCTGCACATTAGTGACAAAAGACACTTAGTCACATGGTTGTTAGTTATTTGCTCAAGAGATACACAATTTGGCAATTGTGGATATCTGTATAGTGATGTGACCTCCACATTAACAACTACTCGTGAAATTTTTATTTCTGGTCATTGTAAGAGTTTGAAACAATACATTAACCGTCTTCAAAGGTGACCTGGCTTGGACTTTGGCAAAAAATTGCATATATATCTGGCCTGGCCATCTTGATTTAAACAGTACAGATGGACCTCCAAATGGAAAACTTAACTTCAAGAATGAACTCCTGGTTTCAATTAGTCAAAAGAAAGTATTCCATGTTTGTAAGTTACTATCAGAGATCCACCAATTTGGTAATTTTTGCACAGATGCCCGCCAGTCACCATTTTGGATTTTCTAAAATTATACTCAAAACAATGCTATATGATTGCAACAGAATGAACTGCTTGGAATATGTTACATGTAGTCACCAATGGACTCCTGTCATAGTAAAAAAACCCAAAACCCACTTATTTCATTTTTGTAAGGTCGTAAAACCTTTCATTTCAAGTAGGTTTGTTAATTTTCCAAGATGAAACCAAGTCACAACCTGGCATGGATAGCCATCACATAATATAAACATACATCAACAATAACCCATCCTTAAAGTGAATTGGCTTGGACTATATAAATATTTGCTATAGTTATATATAGCCCAGTGGCAAGCCATCTTGGATTTCGACAGTAAAGATGTCTTCCTAATGCGAAACTAACATCAGAAATGATTTTCTGACATCAAATTAAAGGTCAAAAAGATTATTAATTCATGTTTGTAAGCTACTTTGTTAAAGAGATACACCAATTTGGTAATTTCAAGATGGCCGCCGGCACCCATTTTGATTTCTACTTACGGTGATGATGTGACCTCTAGTTTAACAAACTACACCTGGAATGGATTCCTGTTATGTAACACTTAGAAACAATACACTTCTAACCGCTTAAAAGATGAGTGGCTTGGGACTATTTAAAATTTTGTAATCTGTCCTATTTAACATAGCCATTGGCGGCCTCTTGGATTTTCACTCACAGTAAAGATGACCTCCTCTGAAAACTACTTCAAAAATTGATTTCTGATCATCAAATTAGTCATAAGACACTTCTTCCATGTTGTAGTTCTTGTTCAGAGATACACAAATTTGGTAATTTTCCCGTGGCCGCCGCAGCATATTTGATTTCTACATAGCGATGTGACATTAACAAACTACATCTGGAATCGATTGCAGGACATGTTAACCTTAGAAACAATGCAAGTACCATCTTCAAAGGTGAAATGGCTTGGACTATTTAAATATAAAGCATACCAGTGGCGGCAATCTTGGATTTCACAGTAAAGATGACCTTCAAATGAAAAAACGAACTACAGAAATGGAACTCTGATCATCAAATTAGTCCAAAGCCACTTATTCCTGTTTTGTAAAGTTACTTTGTTCAGAGATACACAATTTTCTTAATTTCCCAAGATGGCCCCTGGCAGCCATTTTGGATTTTCCACTCGCCCTGGAGTTTCCCCACACTTTTGGGAGGGGCATAGGCGCTCATTTTGTTTAATACCCCCAAAGTACCCAAAATCCCATCGTCAACGAACCTTTGCTCTCCATGATCACGGACCCCTGATTTTGACCTACTAAGAGCTCTTTAGCATTAAAGAAAGCGCTGCTATGTCATCAGTATTCCGTGCATCGCTCTGCTCAAAATACAAAAACACCATTCCGATATACCCATGAATTGATATTGTGAGAACGGCATGCTGTCACAAATGGGTTAGAATTGAGAGTGAAAATCACATGTGTGCGCATCATCGTCTTTCACTTCCACACTGTGATCATGTAGACCATACAAATTCCAAACTTAATGTAAGAAAATTAAGCCGCTAATTTTTTAATAGTTTGTCAGGTTGTTTGTTTTCTGGGTCTTTCGATGACAATTTTTTATATCAATTTCTAATGAAGTTTGGAAAGGTATCATCTTCCTAGCACGTTTGTCTTGGATATGCATCCCCTTCTAATATCTAGTTACACCCCAACCGATCCTTGAGCATACGATTTTATGTATCCAAGAAAGTTGTCATTTCACTCATCTACATTATTGTGTAAGTAAATCCCTTGTTTCGGTTACTTGGGGTTTGTTTCTTCTCTGCAGCATTGTTGAGTATTGAAGCGATAATCTGGTATTGGAAGAAGATTGTATTTAAGGTTGTATTACTTTAAAATGACTAATTTGTTTCATTCTTTAACGTTCAAATGATCTTGCTATAAAAAGACAATATTTATCTTCTTTGGCGCTGACGCAGCCACAACTCCTCAATCGCTCAAACTCTTTTATGTAGATATAGAAAGTAGCGTACAAAACCAACTCGAATTATGATATTAATAATACAGTATGTATTATGTTTCTATTGGATTGCGCGCGCCACGTTTCGTGTGGCCAACTTAAAACCGGGACTTACAGGGAACCAATACACCAACTTCTCGGAAGATCAGTAACCCGGGGATTTCAATTAAGTTCAGTGCAAGGAGAAAATTATTCTGTTTTCAGTATTTATAGCTTATTTTTTAATGACACCTATAGGCTATAATGTTCTTAAAACTTCACCGACTATAAACAAACACAAACATAGTAATGGAGAATATTTAATGACCCTGTGTACTTCAAAATAATTTAACGTTGTAATTTTTCTAATTGAGTAATTGCCACACATATTCAATAATGACAGTTGTCACTTATATGGATTTTACTGGTGATCATTTTCACACTCGCTGTCACAATCGGATCTCTCAATTTATGGCAATTTTATTACAAAGTTTATCGCTATCAACGTGCTCAGAGGATCCAACGATTTCTTCAGATTTATTTCATGATCTCCCTGCCCACCAAACTAGTATTTCACAATACTTTAGTGAAATTGATTGAGTCACAGAAACAGCTACTTCAAGAAACTGATGCTATGGTGTATTGGGAAGTGGTAAAATGTGACACATACTCCCACCACTATAAAAACTAAAATTGCCAGTGTTACTGAACCGTTTTCTCAAAAACTACTGACTTCCCGCAAGTATCTTTGTCAGCTCTTAAAACAAAAGGAAAAATTTTCGACATTTTTTTCGGGTGACAAATGGATTTGCTAATAGATGAGTTGGCAAAACTTTTAACTTAAACTCTTCCTACCACACGTACTCAAATGACTTAGATAGGATGTGATGTCGAAAATTTGGGCATTGTGGTCACGGTTTGTATTACTATCTGCTCTGTTAACTGCAATATACTTTGAAGTCATAGCAAGCTCCTAACTATTTTTCATTCTTGAGTCAAGACAACAATCTTTTCGAAACCAAACGGGCCATTTAGATCACATCACCCCCCTAAACAATGGCATTTGATCCTTTAGAGCTTTACACCAAATATCTCAACAACTAATAATACATAGATGTGGCCAAAATGAGCATTGAAAGATATTTTTAAACTTAGTTAAACTTTCGTTTGTTTCAACCATCCAGTTACGCAGAATCAACTAATCATTTTTATAGGTTTAATGTCAATATCCCAAAGCGAGCTCGCGTACTTTTGATATGACGATCCTATTATTTTAATATTTTGAATAAAGCTCTCCAAGAACAAATAAACAATCGCTGTTTTACAACACCTTAAACCTTTCAACCATGGCCAATCCTGTAAAGTTACTACACATAATTATGCTTTAAGTAAATTGGCCTTCCAAATGTTTGCAGGTCATTTTGGAGTTAGGTTATAACACATAAGTCAGTGGCTTTAAAGATGGCCTTCCAAATGTTTGCAGGTCATTTGGCATGTTTGGAAGTCATCTCAAAACTTCAACAAAGACTAGGCTTATTATCTAGACTAGGCTTGTCAATTAGATGCATTTTTTATGCTGATTCTGAATATACCCTGGTAAATAAATAATTTTGACCTTTTTGAAACAAAAATTGACAAATATTGATCTTTGAGCGATTGTAGTCGCTTGCCATAAGGGGGTCGGTCATGTGGACTCAGGATTTCGTTCTACGCGCCATGTTTTAACGCTAAATTAATTTATTTTTGCCTATTGTTTTATGTAATTGCCTAATATCAGTTCAATTCGGCCATGACGTTTTTATATTAATTAGCATAAATAAGCATTTTGATGGCGCTATTCAAATTTATTTTGCCCCTTAAGAGGGGGTCTATATTTTCAAATTGAAGAAAATTAGTCTACTAGCACAATTGAGATTATAGCGTGATAGCTTTCATTTGCTTTTTGTTTGAGGTAAATAGGACATTCCGTTCAAATTTTATGCTCGATTTAAGTAAGCAAGTCTCGCACGTTCGGTGCATTTTTGTATACATTTGTATGTAAAAAGTGCCCACCCTGTGATTTTTAAGCAAATATATATTTTTTATTATTATGACCACATATTACAAGCTTTTTTCAAAATTAATTTATTAAAACATTAAATAAATTCATTATGCATCAAACCAACTCGAAATTTTCAGCTCGACAGCATTTCTTATGTATTTCTTTATTATCACTCACCCAGTGATATTTAAGACGATTATTTAAAAAAAATAATTTAACCCATTAGATCATCCCCAATTTGCACCAAAATACACTCAAAAAATGTCATAATTTATATTTTAAAATAAATGAACAATAATTTCCAAATTGTGGGCGTAATTAATAGTTTTTTGCAACTTTTAATATTTTCGATTACGTTTCGCTCAATATCTCAAATGGTGAAAATCGGGTTCTTATGAAACGGGAACGAACGTAACTAAAAAACGAAAGGTCGTATCAACATGAAATTTGGCACATATATTAAGCATCCAAAGGGCTGTGAAACCATGGAGCCGGATTTTTAATTAGGGCTTCAATTTTGAATTATGGCCTAAAGTTCCCTAATTGGTCAGCTCCTGGTTGCCATGGCAACTATATCAAAAATCCGGCTCCATGGTTTTCTGTGCATTGTACCCATGCACCTTCTATCCAAGTATGGTGTAAGTGCAAGTTACTGGTAAGCAGTTACGTTTGTTCAAGTGTTTAGCCATTCAGAGGCCCTGTTCAGTTACCATGGCAACAAGATCAAAATAATGACCATTTTTCAAAACTTTTCAACATGGTCTACAATATGATATACAACATGCATATGTAACGTATTGGTAAAGTCAAGAAAATTGCAATCGAAAATTGGGCAAAAAAACCTAGACCCCCCCTTAAATCGTACTGCAGTAACTTTATTGAATTTTTATTTCAGCAATGTAATTGTATTTATGTCCCCCAATTATGAGCCAAATTTTATGGAAAGTCCTTCGGGAAAGTGATTGTTCACTTTTGGGCTGGAGAAATTGCTGCTCGTCACAAAAATTAGTTTTTGGACCGCCATTTTGAATCTTTATAACAGATTATAACCACTTAGACCACCGACAGAAGTACAAAAGATCTTATGCACTAAAGTGTTAAGGAAGGATTGAAGGCTACTTTTTGGATTTTTGGATTATAAACTCTGAAAAATAAAACCGACATTCATTAAATGGGAATGTTTGTCTTGTATATACTTATTTTTCTAAGAAAGAAAACAATATTCTGAGATATATGTAAGATATGCAAAAATTGTACTAACATGAACGAGAGCAGCTGCTAGAGGCAATAATAAATCAGCATGGTCTAATTATATGAATGTGTAAGAATAATAATCACTAAATATTTTGTAATTGAAATTATATTTGATACATTTTGCAAAGACGAAGCACAGCATGTTTCTTAGGGATTTAAATCTGCGTTATAATTCTGTAATACAATATTTTGACCAATGACGTATTGAATACCTAGAAAAGATGAAAAGATACGAGGCTTCCCTGGGGTACGGATATTACGATTCGAAACAACTTGACTTTTAAACGTATGTTCACTTTACAATTTTGTTAGCCCGTAACTATCTAAAGCACCCCAGGGAATGCTTATGATCAAATTACTCAAAAGAGAGACAAATTATATTTTACAATGGCGATGGTAATGAAAAAAAAAAAAAAAAAAAAATATTGGAGTTGCTGCGGACGGATATGTGCGAATCACTCTTTTTCGGAGAGTGACAATTTCAATTGGCCATATGTCATAGGTCAAAGTTCGGATTTTCATTTTTATTGTGGGTATGTGGTTCTTACGTGACCCCCATTTATTTGTGTTAGTGCCATGATCAAACTCCCATGGGAAAGTGGTTATCTGGGTTGGGTCCCTAGGAACCCCCCTCTTGGGCACTAACGGAAGTTTTTTTAGCTTGGGCACTTAAGTGTTAAAATATCTTCATTGAACCAAGGAAGCCGACAACGATCAGATCTCGTTTTGGTCTTGTAGGGAGCATACTGATCCAGGAGGGTAACACAAGAGTTAGACAATTTGTCAACCAGATCATTAACATCACTTGGCTCAGACATATTAACAAGCACATTCTCAAGATCATGACTGAATGCTTCAACATCAAGTGTACGAAAATCTCTACGAGTATACGACACTTTCATAGGACATGGTTTCTTATATCTAACAGTACTCTTAATGATGGAATGGAGTGTTAATGGTGATTCATCAACACAATGATTTACAACAACATCATCATCCACTCTAGATATGAGAAGGTCAAGCGTGTTGCCGGATACATGGGTGGGATGAGTTACATGCTGGTGAAGCCCAGCAGTAAACAAGGAATTCAAAAATTTACTGACCTCAGATTTGTTAGGTTCATTTACATGCATATTAAAATCACCTAAGATTAGAAGCCTATTAGGCATGATGGAAATATCATTAATGAAATTGTCAAATTCCTCGAGGAAGTCTGAAGTACGAAATTTATTTACTGATGAAGGGGGTGGTCTGTAAATACACACAAAACATAAACCAGTTTTGGAGTCAGTTACACAGCAATGTTCAAAGAATGACGTATTGAATACCTAGAAAAGATGAAAATATTACGAGGCTTCCCTGGTGCGTACGGATATTACGATTCGAAACAACTTGACTTTTAAACGTATGTTCACTTTACAATTTGTTACCCCGAACTATCTAAAGTCCCCCAGGGAATGCTTATATGATCAATTACTCAAAAGAGAGACAAATGATTTTTATACAATGGCGGAGGTATATGAACTTTCACATTGATTTGTAAGGCTGACACATGAAATCCTACTCCGCTCAAGCAAATAAGGTCCAGGCTGCATATGTTTTTGTTGAAGACCGCTGTAATCATTCAATATTGTGTCGGAACTCAATAATTCCCCATTTTCTTTCCAAGCACGAAAAAGATTTGTAGAAGTAAAAGAAAAGCTGCCAACCTATGATATACTAGAGCGAGCGAAACCTTTTTGAAAGCTTTTTGTAGAAAAATCAATTTTTAGGAGATCGGACAAACATTAAAAGTATTTTTAAAAATCCCCTTTGCGCTTTGCATTTGTGAGAGGGTTGTAAGTGCCCGCAGAAAGCGGCGAATTTAAAGGGGTCGTGTTTACATTGCAGGCTGAAGTAACGGGTCCGGCCTGGATTGTTGAAGCAAATTAAAAACGGGAAGGACATTGAGCTTCGAGAGTTGCTTGAAATAATATCATCTTTCGCAGATTATTCCAAGCAGTATGTTTTTATAAACTTGGCGAGCAGCATCGACTATTGTGTGGCATTTGGCATTCAATGTTCATTGACACCGTGATAGCATGCTAAATGTGATTTACACACACATACACACACAACCCACACACTCACACACTCACCCCCACACACTCGCACAAAGACACACGCGCGCGCACATTCACTCGCATCACACTACTTACACTCACGCTCTCATTGGAAATAATGGATGTAATAGCAAGAAATAAATACTATTTGGCATGCACCCACGCCAACCACGTACCAGAGCCCTACCCCACACACATATCCAACACACAAAACATTCACACAAGTACATAAACTAACAAAAAATCATTTAAATTATTTAGAGTTTATATAGATGAGGTGACATCAATGTTTACAAACACAAGTTAGCACCTGGTCTACTGATATGTTAGAGGTGCGAAGAATATGCCCATACAGTTACAGCATTCAATAGGCTTATCACAAACAGACACAACGTTCACGAACATACTTTTGTTGTTCTTAAAGGTCCCAGGAAATGAGATGATAAACCTAGTCCAAATCTTTACGGGGCATTCCATTCCAATAAACTGGGCCACAAAAAAGAATACACTACCAGTGACATCATTAGTGAAACTATTGATTTTCAGTCAGTGCCATGAATAAATTCACACCAGTCACCTGGAATTTTCTATTTCTGAAAAATCAATAGTCACTAATGATGTCATCACCAACCCAAATATTGAATGCTTTCTCGCCCCTCGTTGACTTGACACAAACCACATCAATTCAATTTGCATTTCCTGGGACCAAGCAAGTTGCCTGGTCACTTCCACGTTAAAGTTTACAGTAAACTTATTGCAATGTTCCGCCACTTCCGCTGCACTCCTAATCGATTTACTGTAGGTCAACCCAGGTCACTACAGGTCACTATAGCTTACTCTGCCCTGTTGTATCTTGAAGCATCACTAGTTAAAATCATTTTAACTTGTAGAGGCATTATGTGTTGCTGTAAATTAAGGAATGCGGCAAGCAATTGAAATAATGATTTTAATAGACTGCATTTCAATAAACAATAACCAAAATAGACACGTTTGTTATCTGCTTGTACATAAATACATGATTGCCAAGGCGATTTTAAACGCCTTTTCAAGTTGCATGCAATTTAATATGTTGTGATTCCTGATAATCGTAGTTATTTCTAGAACTATTCCACGTGTCTATATTCTACCAAATAAATGATCGTACTTCGGAATAGAAACTTTATGAACATATGTTTTAAAATACTGGAGAAAGAGACTAATTTAATAATACTTTATCGACCTATGTCACACAAAAGAAGTCACCAGTACTTGTTGTTTTTGTTTTCAAGTGACACGATTTTGATTAGGCTGACATATGTTAGTTTGGACGTGTGTTTATAGGGTACCAACAAGACACCTGTACCAGGTGGCGTCCCAGGTGATGTTGTTAGCTAAACATGCGACATACAATGTTACTTACTTGGTATGATTAAATCGGTAAACAAAATGACTTCTCTCTTCAATTGTCTTCAACCCTCGCCACTTACATTGGATGACCTTTGCGTCCATCAATATAGACCTCAAAAGTAATTTCCATAATGGTGAAAGACTATAATGGTGAAAGACTTGTAGAGTGGAGTGAATTTGTATTAGCAAAACGTTTTTTTTTATGTATCCGCAGATGTAGGAAATACAATGTTCACATAATAATTCCAATGGGCGTCAGAGGTGCTTCAAGGACGTCAGGTGGAAGGTCCAATGTCGAAACACTTAATTTATAAGTTTTACTAAACTTCAGTGAAATAACTGGGAACATAAAACGTTAATTATTACTAATGTTACTACTAATTGTTTGCTTACATGTGTGTGTGTGTGTGTGTGCACATATCACACAAAAAAATTGGCTGCAGCTCATACAATTGTATTATTGTAGCCGAATTCTGTCGGTGCCCAAGAGGATTTCCATGACGGATTACCCCACTAATTAACTCATTAACGTAGGGGGCTGATGATAAAGATGGCGCGTTTTAAAAGTAAGACAATTACAAACTCAAAAAATCACAACTAAAATAAATCCATAAATGATGCTACATTTGCATCATAGTATCATTAAATTCAATCTTCTTTCTATACACACAGCATGGGCAAGTGCTTTTTAACACACATTCAGATTGATTGATCTTATTGTCATAACAATATGCAAATAAAGATAGAAAATACTGGCAAGGATTTAAGGGGCCAGGCTGGTAAAAACTCGTTAGTGTCTAATCCCATCATAATATACAAAGTTCAAATTACATGCGATAGAAAAATGACAGTAAAGTAAACTACATTGAATCACAAGCAATCATCAACAGCTATCACTTTCGAGGTAAGTAACATTGCCGACAACCAAAACACAAACAGTATGGCAAGGCATCATTTGTAGAAGAAAAGAAAGGAAAGTAACTTAGATTTATTAGATGTGCATAAATAATACTTGCCTGAAGTGGTCTTAGGGGTATTGATGAATGGTATGGAAAGATGGATAAAAAGTCGTGGTGCAGGGAGTCCTACGATAAAAGGACTAATCGCTGACAGTGATTGAGCAGTTACTACATAGATCATAGTTGTGATGTCGATATGTCCCTTTCACGGAAGGTAAATTATGTTGCATGGACTTCTGTTTGCCCTCCATGTCATCCTTGCATGCGACGAATGCAATACATGTAACTGGTTCACCTAAACATTTTCAGACATTTCTGCATGTGATTCTTTTGTATTATCTGCATGCTGTGGTTGGTCTGAAAGACAGGTCTGTCCAAGGTAACCTATTGACTTTTGTGCAAACACCCCACACCAGTCATTGCTATTTCAAGCGTTCAAGCATCCAGCCTTGTTAAGAGCGATTTAAGTGCATACATTATCAGATTTATTTCTTTTGGTTTATTGTTTGTACATGTATACATCTTATTCAGACATGTATATGTACATATACGTATTCTAAAAGTATGCGAACTTTAGGCGTGCTGGTAGGGGAAAAGTCCAATAAAGTTCTGCAGATACTTTATAGACCAGTTAACATCCTACGTCACTTCTTTTGTTGCCTGCGAATCCATTCCTGCGAATCGTTATGGCCCATAGTATTAAAACTCTAAGCTACTCTAACAGATACAATTGCCCAGTGTGTAACAGTCAGGCCGACCTATTTCAAGATACCAGGCCCTAACATGTTTACAAACATCGCTGGTAACTGGTCTATAGGTGATTGTAACGTCAATGGCCATCATATTCTTTAAGAGTCTTCTTACAGGGAAGGAGCGACTTGTCTCGAAAACTAATGAAAGTAAAAAATAACTCCCATGCGAGGGATCGAATTGTTTCCTCTACTTGTTGTCAGTCGATAAGACATACGCGTGGAGTGGAGAGAGTAAGTATAGTCGTGATTTCTTAAGGCATCATTCGATAGGTGTAGCAACGATTGAAGGCGATTTACGAGCTCATCTTATTCAGACAATTTAAATTGGTAATGTTATCATCCATAAAAAATATATATTTAGAAGATCGCATGAACAATATCTTAATCATTTCCGTATCGTATTACACTTTGGCAGCATCTGTATATCATTAATCCCCATACAATCGATCACTCAAAGACACTTTTAAGCTGCTTGTTTTACTCATTCCGGTGAAATTATCCTAATTAGGAATACTACATTTTCATCTCAACAAACGCTAACACCAAAAGGCCAACTGCATTAATACGACAAGGTTAATGCCCGAAGATCATGTTTTATCAGTATAACTGACTATTAGCGCTAAAATGAATGATGAACATTACCAAAGTTGACAGAACTTTTACAAACACCTCCGAGGTACTTCATGTTTTACATATGATAATATTAAAGTGTGTATACGATGTAATGTAATCAGTTTTGCACGAAGGTTAAAATTACATATGTTTGCAATATGTATCAACGTTGGTATCAACAATAGACCGTAGCTTTTAGGAGGCTTTTGTAAAGCTCAATATGCCCTTGGTTATGTGTTCAGTACGGCATTGAAAAGAGTGATAAGATGACTTATTGACAGAGAACAAGAAGCGTCACTTTAATGAAAACATTTGAAATAATTACATGTCAACATAGAACTCTATATTGGCATATGAAATGTTACTTTTATTAAAAGCTAAAAATAAAGACGCAGCATTAACGTTTACATGGGAAACTTTATATACTTAATTATTCGTGGAGCTCTTAGAAATAAAATATCGCCGCTTCTTGGAATACACAAGTAGTACATAAGACCTTATCACAAATCACTGAAGGGAATAAAATTATGACTTCATTTCCTCAAATACCTCTTAAAATCTTATAAAGCGTCTCCGAGCTGATTTTGGTCGATTGGTTACCTATAGTGGGATCAATAGGTAATGGGAAGTTATGATCACTAAAGTAAATACAATTTCTACACAGATTTTTTTAAAATCAGGAATTGCATTTTTGCTAGAGGATAAACGACTTGAGGATAGATATATGATGTGGTTAAGCTAAATGAGACCTTTGTTGCTACTATGGATTTCGATAGCCAATTTTAATGTTTTACCTTCCTTTGGTATATCATGTTCTGAGCGACACCAAATTACCATGTCTCGGGATGAGTTGTCAGCTAATTAAAATATAGAAGATGGCATATAAACTGAAATTGAACATTTGAATGTTGACTGTGATTGACAAATGCCTCGTTTCGCATCACAAAAAGTATATTGTACGAGTGTAATTATCACTATTGCCAGAAGAAGAAAAGGGCGAGGCCAGAATTAATTTTGTATTTACGAGAACGACAATGTAACCCGATCTGAAAAGCTCAACTATGTCGACAATAAAGAGATTGAGATACAAGTAACTATACGATAGTGAGAACAAAAGGATGCCTAAGAAATCTAGCTAATAACCTTGCATTCAAATGCATGCAATGTTTGAGCCGTAGGGATTTCGACATTGGCACACTTAGTTTTGGACAAGGTATTGGGGATAAGAACTAAATTTACTCAATTTCTGACATTGTTCATAGTGTATATCAGACCGAGTTACACTCGTCGTGCTGGCGCAATGGAACTGTGCACCCTTGTTGAGGGTTCGAGTCTCATCCACAAAGAGTTTCCCTTGCGATTAAATTAATAATGCTATGTCCACGTTGTCATCGATTTTTCTCGCATTTGTATTACTTAATGGCACTGCAGTATTTCACAAGAAATTAAACAACTCCAATCACTTGCACCTGCATCACCAAGATAAGGTTTCAGTTTACTACATGCGCTTTGCACAAGTCTAGCTTGTCCTCCCACATACCGTCCTTGGAGATGCACATCTGTGCTCTAGTTGACAACCCTGGGTGTACTCAATGTAGAAGTATGGGTGGCTAAATCCGCCTAAAGGGTATCAAATGCAGACAGAAAAAGGGCATCAAATACGGAAAAGGTCTCAATATTGAATGAAAAGTCTTTCAAGACTTCATTACGGTTTCAAATCTTCATAACGGTTTAAAATCTTCATAAGGTTTCACATCTTCATAAAGGTCTAAAATCTTTATAAAGGTTCCAAATCTTCATAAAGGTTTCAAATCCTCATAAAGGTTTCAAATCATCATAACGGTTTGACGGTTTCAAATTCTCAAAGGTTTCAAATCCTCATAAAGATTTGGAATCTTCATAACGGTTTCAAATTCTCTTAAAGGTTTAAAATCTTCATTAAATTTTCAAATTCTCACACACTTTAGTTTACAAGTAAATAAGCCAAGCTTCGTACAGAATCGCTTGGCTTCAAAGCATGTCGGACTTGAATTCGGTACGGATGCAAGTGCAAAGCCCTTTAAATGGCAGCAAGATTCCATGCAGATCTTCCTGTTTTTTAGTCTTCATGATGCTTCGCTATAATTCCTATTATTGCGTACAGCTCCATGGTTCTTTGTGAAAGTATTAGTTTTCAAACGAGTCTGGATTTTGAATGTTCGCTGTTGAAATCTTTGCTGCGGTACTAAAAACAGTGACTGCAACAAAACTGGAACAACAGGGCCATCCTGGTGCATCCCAGCATTTATGTTATTTGAGGAAGCCGGCGAAAACGCAACAATAGCATAACCAATAGACGGGCCCTCAAAAACATGAAAAAAAAAAAACCATTAAACTGGATTTTTGTTTTTACGCTGGTGTGTTTTGAAAAACAATGATAACGTCACTTCTTGAAATTTGAATTTGTAATTACGGGCAGACAACAATTAAAATAATACTTATCATAAAAGTAGTCTAATAAATGGGTTTCCATGTTGGTGCTTCGTAGTTTGTTTCTTTTCTTATCAAATATATTCTCCTTTTCGAGTCCCAACTTTATAGATCGCCGGGTGTTTGAAAGAGGACACTGGATATTCAACCTCTGGAAATTTTGGGTGTGTTTTGACAGTTGGACAGCATCATAAATAATTACCCTAATCTAAAGAGGCAGAATTAAGCTAAGAATGTACCGCCTTATGTAAAAAGAAAGATGCCCTCCGTGATAGGCTGGAGGGTGGCACCAGTAACCTCATTATGTCATCTGATTGACGCGAGTCATTGAGACAAAATCAAAAATATCGCCTTCAAGATTGCGGAAACGAAACTCAAAAAATTATACCTGTCATGACAATAGGAATCAAGTGAAAGTCCCAACAAGCATGGTTATAATGAGTCCAAAAAAGCATAGTCCAAGGTCAGTGGTTTTTGAGTTGGCTTTCCAAATTACCTGGAAGCGCCTAACTAAACACTGATTTTGGTGAAACCTGCACAGAAGAAACCGAGGTTTTAAAAGGGTTAAAAGCTTCCACTCTGTCGTTGAGGAATTGTCAAATAGATCCAGGATGTTGAAAATAAATCCTTTCAAAGCGACTCGTCTGTACTGATTTGCGTGATTTACTCCCCTTGGTTTCCTTGAGACAATGTGGATAATAGCAAGCTTACCACTCATATCTGGGTAGAGTTCCTATAGGCGATGTCGATGGGACAGTTCTTTCAAAGTAGATATGATGTCACCTTTATATCTGTTATCTGAAGATGTTTAAATGATAGTATACAATGTTGAGCATTACAGTTCATAAAATGGTAGATGTGAATGTTGTCTTCTTAGATAACATCAAGTAAAACAAATCATTTTCGACTATAATAGAGCAGCACCTGTTGGAGACAATTATTAAAAAAAAATTTTATCCCAAAAATCGAGAAAGTTGGAACTCGTTCTTGACAGTTAGGAAAAAGGTTAAGATACAAAATGGCAATTAATTGTAAATCCAACCCAATGTTGTAATTTCTCTGTCGGCCTCTAATACAAACTGGGTCTTTATCACTTTGAAAATCGCGTTGTTTGTAAAATCATCCTGTTTGTAATTAATCTTTTCAATGCACCACATTCAAACACCTTTCAAATTGAAACAAGAATAGTCTTAAAAAAAAAAAAAAAAAAAAAAAAAAAATCAAATATTGTGTCATATTTTGGAAGGTTATCATACGAAAGATGAATTTAAAGTATATAAAACATCGCATTCAAGGGAAAAGTAAATGATGATCATTAACCAATAAATTAATTAAACATGACCAAAACGGTTCGTTAGGTTGGCAAATGATTTCTTTGTCGTGTAAATAACAGACTAGTGGAAGGAAAGTGTTTTTGTCATGGTCGTCACTGTTGATCAATTTGACACAAGATTACACTTTGCAAAACAAGTTTTATGTATACTAATAATTTGCGTGTACGTTGGACGATATCCGCCCAAAAAATCTGCTTCGAGGTATTGACAGTGTAAAGAGCAATGACAGATTGGCATTGTAATTGAGAATGACAATGGACAAGTAGGCAGGGTTGGGAAATAACTTTAAGGTGTTTTAATTCAAAAAATATAAACGTATCAGAGTTTCTATTAAGGTCGCTTCGAGACGTACGGCGTAATACAAATCTAATATAAAATGCAAGAATGTTTTTGTTGTTTTATAGGTTGTTACACATTATTCATTAATCTTTATTATTCGGAAATACGATTAACGAGAACATTGAAAATATTTATCCTCCACTACAGGTTATTGACCCTTTTACTTTTCCTTTGATGTATTGGAATTCTACCAAATTATATGGTATTACCCTTTACTTTACATGATTGTATTTAAGAATTCTACAAAAGCAAGTCAAAAAGACTCGGTCGGGCCCCATTTCTCACATTGCTTTCAAGTATCAGTTAAGCTCATTACCTGAATTATATTATTAAGAAATGGATGGAATATATCGAAAGGATTATTGCTGTCAAAGTTCTATTTGTGACGTAGACTGTAAACAAGCTAAAAAATCCAAAATGATTTCAAAAATAAAATTTTAATAAAAAAGTATTTTCTAAGAAATGTTGAAATGGCTGATTCGAGACCTACTAAAACAGACATGTTTAAAATGTTACATCTCCATATTTGGAGATAGACATTTTAATAATAATAATAAAAAAAGTAAAATTTTATATTTTATATTAAAAGGAATGGTCAAACTCAGTATACTCAAGTATTTTGATTAAGTAGTCAAAAAAAACAGACACCACCATCTAAACAACCGTTACGTGAGGGTCGAGCTGTTTTACGGATTTACCAAAATGATATTTGTTTCTTTATCCAATTCTTTAAGGATAATGGTTGTTTAACCAATAGCGTTTAACCAATAATCTTTCCCTATAGAATTTATTGAATGAGTCTCACAATTTAAAGACCATTATCTAAAATTTTCTTTTAAAAGTGCTGTGGTTAAAAGCTGATGGTAATAGCCTTCGTCATATCGAGGTTTCTGGGACACCTATCTTTCCAAAATGTCACAAAATGTACAACGAATTGATGATGAGATAAAAAACAAATTTCCAACCGTATAACTCTTGCCAGACTACGTAGGAACCAAGTGATCAATTAAGAGGGGAAGTTTAAATGCGCAGGCCAACCCTATCATAAAAGAGACCCAGACACTCTCTGGCCGAATAAGTTCAATAGGTTACCTCTGGGAAGTAAATGTGATTGGGTGATGAGAAAAAAACTGGCCAATTATAGAATAGAAAAAACCACCTTGGGAGGTCGTGCAACAGTATTTGCGAATTTAAAATATTCATAAGGGCGGATCTTTAAATTTTCCTGTCCATAAACGAACAGAAAATGGATCACAAAGGCCAATGTAACACTGGTCATGTGAACCTTGTCATAACATGTTAAAACACCATCAAAGTCAAAGTTGATAGTTTGGAAAGGATTTTTTGAGGATATTTTATTTACCTTTAAAACAACAAAAATAAGGGCTAGAATCCACGTCCGTAAAGGCCCAGTTAACATCAATCTACCATCTACATCACTGGGGTAAAGCAACGTCAGAATATTTACATTACCGCTCTTTTTCTTAATAAAGGCGATGTATATATATAAACTATTATCTTGATTGGGTGACGTCATCCCCAATACCCCAATGGTTAAAGCTAAACGCTGATATTTCATGCGTTTTTGTATAAGAACTAAAAGCGTAATTTTGTAAAGGAATATTTTTGACACAAATGGGGCAAGTCACCGCTATCCAAACCAAGGCCTTTAATTAAAATTAAATATTTGTAGTTGATTCGGATCCTTAGCAATTTGACAATGACTTTCAGTCCCGAATCTCACGGTTTTTGTTAAATTGTTTCCGAAACCAGTCATAACCAATAATTGATACTAAGATTTAGTTTAAATATAAAAACTATAACTAAATTGCATAGCGTTCAGCCATAGAATATCCGTCTGTACCCAGTTTTCGCGCAAAGAAAGTATCACCAGAGATGGCTGTATAAACAGTTCGTGCGGGCCCAGATCACTCAGGGCTGTCTATTTTGGGTGTTTATACAGAGTACTCGGTGGAAAATTATTTCATAGAAAATATCATGAACAAAAAAAAAATTTTTTTAGTTTTTTTACGGGAACGAATTGGTAACATGACAGCTCTAGGCCTCAGAGGATGCATAATCCAACCAACACTTGATTCAGTGTCGTTGGAAATTTATTAGGGAAAAAGCAAAAAATTGCTCGACGATAATTGAACTGCAGAAATACAAGAAGACACACCTAAACCAATTACGGGAATGCAAAAACAAGTTGAATTAAACCATGTTTTAAACTATAATTTAAGTGAATTTTAATAAGCGCTCACGTTATATCCCGAATCGTTACAGCCATGTACGTAAACGTGTAGTGTCAAATGACAAGAATGGTATCCGAATTGTTGCAACCCCCAATGACCAGTTCACAATGTGATCTTGTCTTGATTATACACAGCATGGCAATCTCCGCCTTTAACGGGTACTTTGGGGTTAGTTTGATCCCTGTCGTCCCCGTAATGGTATTTACAAAGTCACGAGAGTACATTTTTTGTCTTCATATTCGGGCCAGAATACACGAAACTAATATTTAGGCATACAAATGACCGCTGCAGATGCAAGAAACCACCTTGACCTCTATCCTCGCCAAGTCAACAATTCCTGATAGGAAAAAATAGATAAAGCTTTTTAAAAGCTGTGTTAACTTTCGATAAGTATTAGATAGGCCTACACCAGCACAAGAAAATGGCTTCAGAACCAAAGAGCGCGGCTATTTTTTTTTCATGTAGGGAGTCATCTTGTAGGTTGGAAAGACAAATCTTGTTATTTAAAACACTGAAATTAATATCGGCCGATAATAACAACAAACTCAAAGGACATGAATGATTATTACAGGCAAAGTAATGGGCTGCAGCCAAGCAGGAAAGGTCTGTTTAAGCAAGTGAAGAAGACATACACTTACTAGCGAAGACTTGCACACTTATTTTGTAAAAGAATTCGAAACTCGGAACGAGTCAATAGATGACCAATAAATTGTGCACTTTTAAGGTTGACTCAATATTTTGAAATGTTTTTTTTTGTGTGTATTAATTATCATCTAAAATACTCAATTCCACAATTCCACCACAAAGATTGAGATGAAACGTGGTGCTGTATAAATATCTCTATGTGTATAGTATTAACAGTACCATAGGATAGGCCTACAGGCCTACTGTAGGCTATAACAAAAAATCCGGATATGGAATTTTATTACATAATTGAGATTTTCTATAATGGACATCGATTTGAGATTAGCAATTTCACACATGGAAAAATTACGATTTGTTAGAAAATTTAGGACGCCATTCTCGGGAATCACTCTTAGCTTAAGTGAACTAGATTAAAGGTGATTCATATCTGTATACCTCGTTCTTTCCAGTTCTTTTCTTTCAATTATTTTTTATGTGCTGACATGGATAGATGGGCCAATATGTGTGGATAGGAGTGGAACATGCTTAAAAAAACATGATGTTTTTAATTGTTTAACTTACCATGTTTAATTCTCTTTTTTTTTTGTTAACTTAATGTACCTGTATACATGCAAAGACCGATTCGCTTCAATTGGCGCAATTACATTGATTATTCAGCAAATCTGACTGTATAATTAGTGAGTACTTGACATATTATTGAAAGAATAGATCTGCGAGTGCTATTATATGTAATAGGACTGCCTCTCCCTTCATTTTCGGAACTAAATGAATGCTGTTACATGATAGATTGCTAACACGCTAGATGGAATGGGAACAGCGTACCGATTTGTTCACTTCCCAACTCTACGAGTGTGCTATTGTCTCATGACCACACGTAGTTTTTAATCGTAAATCTGGCTTACTCGTACAACACAAGTAGCCTACGTCCAAGTTTCAATAACGCGTAAAAATCTTAGTAGTAACGTACGTCGCAACTAGGGCTCCGTTAGTCCCCTTACGACTGCTTTCGCGAACGAACCCCTGGTTTTCTTCTGGACCTGATTCCTTCTCTGAACGCCGTTCATTTTCAATGTGAAATCCGTGGACAGAGCAGAAACCCGACTACTTGATTTCAAACGACTGTAGCTCGGTCTACTATACCTAACCGATTTGAATTATCTTTGTAGTAAATTAAAGATATAAACAAACCCAGCTTTCAGATGATACCAAATATATTATATATTGTTACTTAAAACATTCAATGGCGGACACAATCAGGGTCAAGTTTTTTTGACTCACGCTGTAGATTGAATCCTTAAAACTTAAAATATACATTTTCTTCTCCGAACGTGTAGATTAAACTAAAACATATATCTTTTAGTCAGAATTGATGTAGGGCCTAAGAGTTTGACGCAAGTTTCTCCTGTCATCCAAAAAACCTGTAAGATCAAACACCGTGCATCGGTATTTTTACTCGTCGTTGCGACATAGATTTGACAACTCAATTCAAGAGCCTTTAGCATTCAGAAAAGCGGCTGCTATGTCATCAGTAATTCCGTGCAATAGGCTCATACAATCCAAATACACCATTCCGATGACAACATAATGATATTGGGAGAACGCAGCCGTCACACTTAAATGATGAAATCACAGCATCATCATCTTTCCACTTCCAACTGATCATGTAAGACAACAAATTCAAACTTTAATGTAAAGAAAATTAAGCCGCTAATTTTTAATAGTTTTGTGTAAAAGTCGACCATTTTGAAAGTTTTCGAAATATACCTTTTGTTGCCTAGGTCTTGCTCTTCATTGTAACCCCTCGCTTGTAAAAAACGTTCAAAAATGGCCATTTTAGAGGGAGCGCCCAAAAGACGCCAACCCCCAAACCAAAAGTTGCGTTTGGATTTTTCCATGGTCACTGTGAAATGTGGTACAACGCAATAATACGTTGATTGATTTTACACAAATAGGTTTCCGACTGAATGAGCGAGAAAGCACTTGCATATTTCTTGGGTACACTTTTCCTTTCCCAGTTACACGCAATGCCCAGTTAGTCTAGCAGATTTCATGGGGTTTTTTTCACATGCCCCCCCTAAAACTAAATTCTACCATGATTTTTATAATCCTCTAATGACATCTACTTAAAGAATTTTTATGTTGTACCAAATTCAAATATTGTCCCACGGCGTCCGTTTGGCGGCCATCTTGGAATTAAGGGATTATCGTACAAAGTGGTTCAATTTAGTTTGAAAAGTATCGCAAATAATCGTCCTCAACACCATAAGGAATCAGAAATATAAAGTTTGGTATTTCTGTGATGTTCATTTACAGAGATAGGGGTGAAAATGTGATAAAGGTCATTGACCTTTTTGATTGGTCATTGTACAGGGGGCCAGATTTTAAAATGCCTGGGATCTTGGCAAATTTGGTAGCAAATTGTAGCTATGAGCATGAGCACTCCAGAAAAGTATAGTTTGCACTATCTAGATTTTATAGTTTAGGTTAAAATTAGGGGTAAAGTTACTTTTAATCAATTTTATTTGGTTTTGTATGGGAATTAGGGACTAATCCTCTCTTTCCTACCGATGAACCAAAATAAGATCATAACTCATGGAAACTGCACCTTCCAGATTGCTAATGCTCATACCAACAATTTTGACCACCAATTTTGTCAAGATTGAAGGCATTTTGAAAATTTGGCTCCCTGAATAATGACCAATCAAAAGTCAATGACCTTTATCACATTTTCGCCTATCTCTGTAACTGACATCACAGATTTCAACACTTTATATTTTTCTGATTCCTTATGATGAGACGAATCATTGAGATACTTTTCAAACTAAATTGAACCACTTTGTGTGATGAATCCTCTTAATTAAAATCCCAGATGGCCGCCAAACTCTTTAAGTAGATGCCGCAGGAGATTCTAAAGTCCACGTAAATTTTAGTTTAAGGGGGTGCATGGGGGTGCATATAATCTGCTAGACTAATTGAAAAATCCAAACCTGCAACTTTTTTTGGTTTTGGGTTGGCGTCTTTCAGGCGTTCTATCTCGGTCATTTCTGCTCTGCACGCTTTTTACAAGCATTTATTAATGACAGAGCAAGTCCTAGACAATAAAATGTATATTTCTAAACTTTCAAATTGTCTGACTTGACACAATACCGATCTGAAAACACTGCCGATATATTTTGGCCAGGTTTATTTTTAGTCCGAATTTATGTATATAGGGCCTAAGAGTTTGACGCAAGTTTCTCCCGTCATCCGAAAAACCTGTAAGATAAACATTCGTTTGCTCAGTTATGTTACTCTCGTTTAGAGCGACCTAATTTTGACAACTCCATTCAGAGCCTTTTAGCATTAAAGAAAAGCGCTGCTATGTCGTCAGTAATTCCGTGCAATAGGCTCATTCATCAAAAATACACCATTCCGATGACACATGATTGATATGTGAGAAGCATGCTGTCACAAAACGTTAAATGATGAAATCACAGCATCATCGTCTTTCACTTCTACACAGATCATGTCAGACAACAAATTCCAACTTTAATGTTAAGAAAATTACAACAAACCGCTAAATTTTAATAGTATTCAGGTTGTTTGTTTTTCTGTCATTTTCGGATGACATTTTTATATCAATTTCTAGATAATTTTGGAAAGGTATCATCTTCCTAGCACGTTTGTCTTGGTGATATATGTCATCCCCTTCTAAATATCTAGTTACGCCCGCCGATCCTTTGGCACGATTTTGTTTTTCAAAGTTGTTCATTCTCATCACTAACATTATTGTGTAAGTAAAATCCCCTTGTTTCGGTTACTCGGGGTTTGTTCCTTGTCTCTGCAGCATTGTTGAGTATTGAAGCGATATCCGGTATTCGAAGAAGATTGTATTCTAAGGTTGCATCATATTTTTCAATGACTAAATTGGTGTCATTCTTTAACGTTCACTGATCTTGCTAGTAAAGTCAATATTTATTATGTCTTTCTTTGGCGCTGACGCAGCACAACCTCAATGCTCAAACCTTTTTGTAGATATAGGAAGGAGCGTACAAAAGCCAACTCGATAATTAATGCTATTTAAATAAGAACTGTATCTATGTATCTATTGATGTTGCGCGCTCACGGTGTCGTGTTGGCAACTTTAAAATACAGGAGTACATACATGGGAAATATTTACAAATAAAGAATCCAATGTACGACCGAAGAAACTAGGGACCTATAAGGGTAACAAAATGCTCAATCTTCACACGGAAGACCGGTACCTGTGATTCAGATTCAGTGCAAGGAGAATGGTTCTGTTTTAGTGATATTTTAGCTTAATTTTTTAATACACCTGCATATGTTCTTTGAAACTTCCAGGCTATAAACAAACACAACACATGTAACGAAGGAAATATTTCGAAAATTAATGACGCTTGGACTGTCATAATAATTTACGTTGTAATTATTTAATTGAGTAATTGCACAATATTTAATGAAAGTTGTATCTTTATATTGATTTAGCTGGTGATGATTTTACTGCGCCTGTCACAATGGATCTATCAATTAGGGCAATTTATATACACAAGTTACCGCTATCACCGTGCTCAGAGGATACAAACGATTTCAGATTTATTTCATGATATTTTATGGCCACTTAACCCTTAATTGCCTAAGGTGTTTTCACTCACGTTGGTGCCTAAGGGGGGGGGGGGTTCATGGAACCCCCCCCCCCTAAGGAAACCACTTTCCGGGGAATTTCAAATGAAACTCACACCACATTTGAGGGGGCATCAGAGAGGCCTCATTCAATATAAATGAGCTCCGTGTTATCGTCTGGAAATTAGGGGCAAATAATTGTTTTCCGAATGCGTCAAAATCGGTGCAAACTTAGTAATGATGTTTCCGCGACCCCTTCTTCCACAGCATACACATTGCAAATTCATTTTGATGTTTATATCTGCTCTTAGAAGACCAATTTACATATATTAAACACAACTTACTATTTTGTACATCTGTATTTTACTTGTGGGGGGCAGAGTGTCGTATTTGCCATAGGTTATATACAGCACTGGCGCGCAGGTCGTTCTATGATGGAATTGCTTCTTTTCAGCACATAAAGGGTTATTATTTTTTCGATTATGTAATTAATCATTTGTTTCATGCATATTACTATACATAAGCAGAAAAATATTTCAAATCACAATATTATTAAAATAACTTTTTATTTTTAAAATCACACCTCCCGGTGGTGCCTAAGGGGGGGTTCCTCCTAGGGACCCAGCTAATTATCTCATCATTAAGGGGCAAAAAAATTTTTTTAATATTAGTAATTTTTTTATGGCAAGAAGCGCATCGATAAGTTACACAATTACTAATTACAAAAATTTAGAGTTCGAAAATATTTTACACGAGTAGAAATCCGCCGAAAAACAATCTTGTACTATGGACCCCTCCCCCCCCTTATGCACTGAAGTGTTAATAACTATTTCATAAATCTCTTAGTGAAATGGATTGATTCACAGAAACGGCTTCTTCAAGAAACTGATGCTATCGTGTAATGGGAAGTGGTAAATAATACCGTGAAAAAATACTGCCAATACTAAAATTACCAGTGTGGGGAGATTTATGTTTTGACCCCAAAATAAGTTTGGAAGTATTTGATTTTTTACTTCCTTTGTAGTAGTTGCATGTCAGGAATATCACTTAATAAAAACCTTAGAAAAGCTATACGATGGAAAGCAGAGAAATTAAGGGGGGAAGCGTTTGTTCAGCGGTAAAAATTAAAAGTGTTCAAATCGTGTTGAACATTGTATCATTTTATTCAAAATATTGTAAGAGAGAGGAGGGAGTGAGTGAGGGAGAGAGGGGTGGAGGGAGGGGGATAATTTTTTTTAAAAAAGGAGGGAGGGAGGGATGGACGGAGGGAGAGAGGGAGGGAGCGAACGAGGGAGTGAACTACCTTTTGATAATGACGTCATATTAATTAAATACTTTGTATAAAAACCCTCCAGATATCCGATATCGAGAAACCAATGAACAATGGCCCGATGGCGAATACCTCGTCCCTAGAACCCCAGATTTTACAAAAAAGTGGTGAATATTCTGTTATCTGACGAAAGGTACTACTTTTCGCATTTACTCTGTTAAAATCTCAGGGTTAAATGATGTTTGGTTTGGATGTTGCGAGCGAAAATGTGCTCCATTTCGGTCGACATTATTAAGGGATAAGCAGCGATTTGCTAATCCGAAACATCGAAAAATCACAAAATTTCTTATTTTTTGTATTTTTGTTACTCTCATGGATATGCGAATATAACCTACAAGTGTTGGCTTACAATCCTTTGTGTTAACAGACAAGGGCATACTTTATATCCGATTCTGCAATTTGTATACGTGCGCATCAAAATTCCGATTTGGGATCAAAAATGCCTTTTCCGGTGATATCCCAGAGTTTGAAGTTGATATTGTGCACAATGATCAATACAGTTTGACGTCAAACCAAACAATATTGATCTTTGTTTATCTGTACTGGTGTAAACCACAATCAGCTGTTTAGTGTAGATTTTAGACGCCATCGCTGTATTTCTATTTGCAGGAGACGGTATGACAAATTTTTCCTCAACACTTCCTTTTTCACTATGTTGGTGTTTGGTTTCTACAATTAAGCCAGTTATGTGGATTTATGTCACCCTACAAGCCGACGTTCGCGAAACATCAAACCCCCGTTAAGTTAAGAGCTGTTAAATTAAAACATTCATTTTCCTTCCACATTTTTCCATTCTCTCGCATCATCGCTGCCAATCCCTTAATTTACATAGTATCTATGAGGCTTTCAAATGTTTAGCTCTTTTTTAGTTCACAGCATAACGGATTGAAATGTTCGTCCGAAACTTATGGATTTCGGGTTTACCGATATCACATTAAATCGGGCAAGTAAAGGATTGAAGAGCAGCTTGTACGGATTTGTATCATAATCTCTGAACATAAACAAGACATTCGTTGGATACAACGTTTTTCTGTGCTTTTTTTTTAAAGAAGAAGACAATATTCTGAGATTGTACTAAACTATTAAATCGACATGGCCTAGTGATTTTTAATAATATGATGATTAAGTAATAATCACGAAATATGCTGTCATTGAATTATATTTAGTACACCATTTTGTTAACACTGCAAAGACGAAGCACAGCATGTTTCTAGGGATTTTAATCTGCTTATAATTCTGTATACAATTTTTTGACCAATGACGTATTGAATACCTAGAAAATAAGAAAAGATACGAGGCTTCCCTGGGGTACGGATATTACATTCGAAACAACTGACTTTTAAACGTATGTTTTCCTTGACATTTGTTAGCCCGTACCTATCCTAAAACCCCCAGGAATTGCTAGATCAAATTAACTCAAACTGAGAGACAAATATATTTTACAATGGCGTCATGGTATAAATTTCACTTGATTTGTAAGGCTGACACATGAAATCCTACTCCGCTCAGCAATAAGGTCCAGGCTGCATATGTTTTTGTTGAAGACCGCTGTAATCATTCAATATTGTGTCGGAACTCAATAATTCCTTCCTTCCCCATTTTCCTTTCCCAGCACGAAAAAGATTTGTAGAAAGCGGCCAACCTATGATATCCTATAGCGAACGAACTTTTTAAAGCTTTTTTGTAGAAAAATCAATTTTTAGGGATCGGACAAACAGTACAAAGTATTTTTAAAATCCCCTTTGCGCTTTGCATTTGTGAGAGGGTTGTAAGTGCCCGCGGAAAGCGGCGAATTTAAAGGGGTCGTGTTTACACTGCAGGCTGAAGTAACGAGTCCGGCCTGGATTGTTGAAGCAAATTAAAAACGGGAAGGACATTCAGCTTCGAGAGTTGCTTGAAATAATATCATCTTTCGCAGATTATTCCAAGCAGTATGTTTTTATAAACTCGGCGAGCAGCATCGACTATTATGTGGCATTTGGCATTCATGTTCATTGACACCGTGATAGCATGCTGAATGTGATTTACAAACACACCACACACACACCCGCAACCCACACCCCCCCCCCCCCACACCAACATGCACACATATACACACACCCCACACACTCACACAATCACCCCCACACACACTCGCACAAACACACACGCGCTCGCGCACACTTACTCGCATCCCCCTACTTACACTCACGATTTCATTGGAAATAATAGCTGTAACAGCATGAAATAAATACTATAGTAGATTTCAAATTAAGTGAGACTCCATGCATATTTGATAGGGGAATATTGATATGGGGTTAAATCCCCGGCCATGCGGAGACTAGGCCTTTGTTGCCATTACAAAGCTACCAGGGTACATGGTACCAAGCTACTTTACGGAATCGGCGTATTGCGTTTACGATGTCGGTTGGACTTATGCCATGGTTGGCCCGGATTTCAAATCCGCTTTGCTCTAATCTCAGAATACAAGGTTGGTCCATTTTTGTGGCCAAACAAAAACTTAGTGGTGTTTGTGTGTATTGATATAAGAATGCATTATTTCTCTTAATGCTGTGATAAGGAATGGTATTTTGTGGTGTCAAAGGTAACCTATGTTCAAATAACAAATAACAAATCACACGGCTTACAGCGCGGGAATTCAAACTTTTCATTGTGTAGCATGTGTCCTATGCCCTGTGAATTGTTTGGACCTATTACTGGGGCAACGAATCCTATTACGTGGCACTTCTACAGCGAATTGAAACTCCAAGCTTATCTTAGATGAAAAATGATGATATTTTAGATCACATTATTTCTAGTAGCAACATTACTGTACATTGTATGAGTACCACACCTTTTTACTTGCGGCCATTAAAATAATTCCTCTTATCTCTCATGGTGAATGGACAGACCAAACTTTTAATGAGGTCTCACTTATTTTGAAATCACTATAGTTTGTGGCATGCACCCACCCCAACCACATACCAGAACCCTACCCCACCACAGCAATATACCACATTACAAAACATTCAAACAGGGCTACATTTAAACTAACAAAGGATACAAATCATTTACAATTTTGTTGAGTTTATGTATACGAAAACCTTTCCATTCATCTGTTCAGTAAAGGGCTTGTCGATTTTGTCTATGGTGTTCTCTACTTGATGTAGAGCCTGCACGTGCACCAGGCCACATCAAGTACCGTGGGAAACAAACTTGTGTTTTGATGGTAGAATAATAATGTCACATTGCAAAGCCCTATCAACACTGTGCTAATAATATTGATGGTTCACACCATAAATTCGGTGGTTTTTTGTTTATATCTTGGCAATGAAATGGATCTGAGGGCTCAAATTTCAGGACGACAATGAGTTTCTAACCTACCAAAACACGTCCCTACAGACACAACGTTCACGAGCATGCTTGTGTTGCTCTTAACGGGGTTTAGCTGTTCGCGAACGTCGGCTTTGTAGGCGTTACGTAAATTTGACATGCCCAAGAAGATGCCTGGTCACTTCCACGTTAAAGTTGACAGTAAATTTATTTCAATGTTCCGCCACTTCCGCTGCACTCCTAATCGATTTACTTGTAGGTCAACCCATGTCACTACACGGCCTTTAATCTTACTGTGCCCCTGCTGTATCTTGATGCTCACCAGTTTAAAAAAAAATATTTTGACCGTGTAGAGGCCTTATGTGTTGCTGTCAATTAAGGAATGCGGCAAGTCATTGAAATAATGATTTTAATAGACTGCATTTCAATAAACAATAACCCAAAGAGGCCTGTTTGTTATCTGCGTGTACATAAATACATGATTGACAAGGCGATTTTTAACGCCTCTTCAAGTTGCATGCAATTTAATATGTTGTGATTACTGATAATCGTAGTTATTTCTAGAACTATACCTCGTGTCTATATTCTACAAAATAAATGATCGTACTTCGGAATAGAAACTTTATGAACATATCTGTTTTAAAATACTGGAGAAAGAGGCTAATTTAATAATACTTTATCGATCTATGCCACACAAAAGAAGTCACCAGTACTTGTTGTTTTTGTTTTCAAGTGACACGATTTTGATTAGGCTGACATATGTTAGTTTGGATGTGTGTTTTATAGGGTGCCAACAAGACACCTGTACCAGGGGCGTCCCAGGTGATGTTGTTAGCTAAACATGCGATATACAATGTTACTTATTTGGCATGATTAAATCGGTAAACAAGATGACTTCTCTCTTCAATTGCCTTCAACCTTCGCCACTCACATTGGATGACCTTTGCGTCCATCAATATAGACCTCAGAAGTAATTTCCATAATGGTGAAAGACTATTTTTTTATAATGGTGAAAGACTTGTAGAGTGGAGTGAATTTGTATTAGCAAAAGGGATCGTTTATGTGTCCGCAGATGTAGTAAATACAATGTCCAAATTACAATTCCAATAGGTTTCAGAGGTGCAATGCTCCTCAAGGATACCAAGTGGAAGGACGAGTTGGACTTTTTTATAGCATTGTTCAATGTCGAGTTTATTGAGTTTATAAGTTTTACTAAAAATCAGCGAAACAACAGGGAACCATAAAAAACAATTAAATACCAAATATTAATGATTACTGTTGATGGTTCCCGCCCTATTTGGTGCACCACAAGGTAAAATTTAAAAAAATATATATTTAAAAAAATTGAACTGAAATATTTCGTAGGGTTACTGCATTCTCAATGATGACGTAAAAATGCTAATTACTTGCATTTACTTCATACACTTTGGAAACTAAATTTATGTTGATATTTTTGTAGAACACTATATATTTAACACGGATTGTTTGCTTACATGTGTGTGTGCAGTGGATATCACAAAAACTGGCTGCAGCTCATACAATTGTATATATTTTAGCCGAATTCTGTCGGTGCCCAAGAGGATTTCCATGATGGATTACTCCACTAATTAACTCATTAACGTAAGGGGCCGATGATAAAGATGGCGCGTTTTAAAAGTAAGACAATTACAAAAAAAATCACAAAATAAATCCATACATCATCCTATATTTGCATCATAGTATCATTACATTCAACCTTCTTTCTATACACGCAGTATGGGCAAGTGCTTTTTAACGCACATTCAGATTGATTGATCTTAATGTCATAACAATATGCAAATAAAGATAGAAAACAGGCAAGGATTTACGGGGTGAGGCAGGTATATAACTCGTTGGTGTCTAATCCCATCATAATATACAAGGTTAAATTACATGCGATAGAAAAATGACAGTAAAGTAAACTACATTCAAATGACAGCAAAGTAAACTACATTGAATCACAAGCAATCATCAACAGCTATTACTTTCGAGGTAAGTAACATTGCCGGAAAAAAAAAAAAAACAGAAATAGTATGGTAAGGCATCATTTGTAGAAGTCAAGAAAGGAAAGTAACTTAGATTTATTAGATATGCATAAATAATACTTGCCTGAAGTGGTCTTAGGGATATTGATGAATGGTATGGAAAGATGGATAGACAGTCGTGGTGCACGGAGTCCTACGACAAAACAACTAATCGCTGACAGTGATTGAGCAGTTACTACATAGATCATAGTTGTGATGTCGATATGCCCCTTTTACGGAATGTAAATTATTTTGCATGGACTTTTGTTTGCCCTCCATGTCATCCTTGCATGCGAAGAATGCAATACATGCACCTGGTTCATCTAAACATTCCAGACATTTCTACAGGTGATTCTATTGTATAATCTGCATGCTTGGGTTGGTCTGAAAGACAGGTCTGTCCAAGGCAACCTAGTGACTTTTGTGCAAACACCCTACACCAGTCATTGCTATTTCAAGCGTTCAAACATCCAGCCTTGTTAAGAGCGATTTAAGTGCATACAAAACACAATTAAAATACCCGGCTTGACATTTAATATCAAAACACGCAAGAGTTATCAGATTTATTTCTTTTGGTTTATTGTTTATATGTACATATACGTTTTCGTATGCGAACTTTAGGCGTGCGAGTAGGGGCAATAAAGTTCTGCAGATACTTTATAGGTGATTGTAATATCAATGGCCATCATATTCATTAAGAGTCTTCCTACAGGGAAGGAGCGACTTGTATCGAAAACTAATGAAAGTAGAAAATAACTCCCATGCGAGGGATCTTATTGTTTCCTCTACTTGTTGTCAGTCGATGAAACATAAGTGTGGAGTGGAGAGAGTAAGGTACAGTCGTGTTTCTTAAGATTCCACCCACTAATGATCCCTCTGGCGGAAGTGTGTGGAGATAAACGAGGTAACAAAATGACAGGTCAAGTTAAATTGAAAAATAGTTAAAACTGGAACTTTCCTGGGCCATATTTTGTGTTAGAAATTAAATTTTAAAGATACAAAATCAGCACAATATCAAGACAAAAAAAGGTGTGGGTTGGCCTACTACTACGGATGTAATTACAGTACTAATTTTACAAAACACCCCCACCTCATCGATATTTTGCACTAGAAGCCACAGTTTCAGAGAGGATCGGAACTCATCGTTGTCTTCATGCTTCAGTAGCTCGAAAAATCCGTGGTCAACTTATGGATTCTTCTTGCTGAATGGGATGCAGAGGTCTAGCAGTCCAAGGTAATGCATAATTTAAGAAACTGAGTCGCTTCGTTAATGAGAAATTTACGTTTTAATTAGGGCCATTTTGTACATTAACCAATGGCAATTTATTTGGTGGTGTGCAACCTTAAGGCATCATTCGATAGGTGTAGCAACGATTGAAGACGATGTACGAGCTCATCTTATTCTGAGAATTTAAATTGGTAATGTTATCTTTCGTGAAAAAAAAAAATATTTAGAAGATCTCATGAACAATATCTTAATCATTTCCGTATCGTATTACACTTTGGCAGCATCTGTATATAATTAATCCCCATACAATCGATCACTCAAAGACACTTTTAAGCTGCTTGTTTTACTCATTCCGGTGAAATTATCCTAATTAGGAATACTACATTTTGATCCAAACAAACGCTAACACCAAAAGGCCAACTGCATTAATACGACAAGGTTAATGCCCGAGGATCATGTTTTATCAGTATATCTGACTATTAGCGCTAACCTGAATGATCAACATTACCAAAGTTGACAGAACTTTTACAAACACCTCCGAGGCACTTCATGTTATACATATGATAATATTAAAGTGTGTATACGAGGTAATGTAATCAGTTTTGCATGAAGGTTTAAATTACATATGTTTGCAACATGTATCAACGTTGGTATCAACAATAGACCGTAGCTTTTAGTAGGCTTTTGTAAAGCTCAATATGCCTTGGTTATGTGTTCAGCACGGCATTGAAAAGAGTGATAAGATAATTTATTGACAGAGAACAAGAAGCGTCACTTTAATGAAAACATTTGAAATAATTACATATCAACATAAAACTTTGGTTTATGAAATTTTGCTTTTATTACAATTTATCAAGCTAAAAATAAAGACGCAGCATTAACGTTTACATGGGAAGCTTTCTATACTTAACACTTAAGTGACCAAGGGGGGGTTCCTAGGGACCCCCAAAATTTGTTTTCGCGCTGGCCGCTTTACGCGTGGGATTTTTGCGCCAAATATTTTTGTAATTGTCTGACTTTTAAATGCGCTTCTTTTCATACCAAAATAATTAAAATCGGTCAAGCCGTTAATGAGTTAATTACTGGGGGTCCCATGGGCACTAACGGAAGTTATTTGAGAATATTTTTAAAAATAAGATAAGAAACCGAGAACCAAAGCAATTTTTTTTGCTGATATAAGTTCAAACATACATGTAAGTAAACAATTATTAGTAACATTAAAAATAATTAACCCTTTATGTGCTGAAAACAAACAATTTCATCATGTACGTTGCCAAACCGTTACTGTACAAACTCTATGGGAAAATGACGTGTATTTTGCAACACCCGTAAAAAATACAGGATTCCCTAAAACTGCCGGTTTTATAAGTAATTTGGGTCTTCTAGAATAGATATCAACATAAAATAAGTTTTCAATTTTTTTTATGTAAGCACAAGGCTCATTTGAATTTTCCGTCTTTTTGCCCAATTTTCGCGTGTTTTGAAAACAATGTTTTGCCCCTAATTTGCACCCAAAATAACAAATCTCATTTTTTATTGCTGATTTGGGGTTGTCTTATGATCCTTCACATGTGGTATAAATTCCGTGCAAAAATTCCCTCGGGAAAGTGGTTTCCTTAGGGGGGTCCCATGGAACCCCCCCTTGGGCACCAACGGGAGTGAAAACCCCTTGGTCACTTAAGTGTTAATTATTCGTGAAGCTCTTAGAAAAAATATCGCCGCTTCTTGGAATACACAAGCACATAACACCTTATCATAAATCATTGAAGGGGGAATAACATCTCAAACTGACTTCATTTCCTCAAAATACATCTTAAAATCTAATGAAGCATCTCTGCGCTGATTTTGGTCGATTGATTACCTATAGTGGGATCAATGGGTAATGGGAAGTTATGATCATTAAAGTAAATACAATTTCTACACAGATTTTTCTTTAAATCAGGAATTGGATTTTTGCTAGAGGATAAACGACTTGAGGATTGATACAAAAATATATGAGGTGGTTAAGCTGAATGAGTCATTTGTTGCTACTATGGATTTCGATAGCCAATTTTAATGTTTTACCTTCCTTTGGTATGTCATGTTCTGAGCGACACCAAATGACCATATCTTGGGATGAGTTGGCAGCTAATTAAAATAAAGAAGATGGCATATAAACTGAAACTGGAAAATTAAATGTTGACTGTGATTGACAAATGCCTCGTTTCGCATCACAAAAAGTATATTGTACGAGTGTAATTATCACTATTTTGCCAGAATAGAGCAACATGCAAGGCTGGAAACAATATCATGTTGTTTTCTTTCACCGAAAAAGGCCGAGGCCAGAATTAATTTTGTATTTACGAGAACGACATATGTGACCCGATCTGAAACGCTCAACTATGTCGACAATAAAGAGATTGAGATACAAGTAACTATACCATAGTGAGAACAAAAGGACACCTAAGAAATCTAGCTAATAACCTTACAATCAAATACAGTGCATTATTTGAGCCGTAGGGATTTCGACATTGGCACACTTAGTTTTGGACAAGGTATTGGGGATAAGAACTAAACTTACTCAATTTCTGACATTGTTCACAGTGCATATCAGATCGAGTTACACTCGTCGTGCTGGCGCAATGGAACTGTGCATCCTTGTTGTGGGTTCAAGTCTCATCCACAGAAAGTTTCCCATGCGATTAAATTAATAATGGTACGTCCACGCTGCCATCGATTTTTCTGGCATTTGTATTACTTAATGGCACTGCAGTAATTCACAAGAAAATTAAGCAACTCCAATCACCTGCACCTGCATCACCAAGATAAGGTTTCAGTTTACTGTAGGCGCTTTGCACAAGTCTAGCTCGTCCTCCCACCTACCGTCCTTGGAGATGCACATCTATGCTCTAGTTGACAACCCTGGGTGTACTCAATGTAGAAGTATGGGTGGCTAAATCCGCCTAAAAGGTATCAAAATGCAGACAGAAAAAAGGTATCAAATAAGGAAAAGGTCTCAAATATTGAATGAAAAGTTTCAAATCTTCAAAAGGTTTCAAATCTTCATAAAGGTTTCAAATTCCCGTAAAGGTTCAAAATCTTCGTAAAGATTTCAAATTCTTATAAAGGTTTCAAATCTTCATAAAGTTTCAAGTCTTCATAACGGTTTCAAATCTTCATAAAGTTTCAAATCTTCATAAAGGTTTCACATCTTCATAAAGGTTCAAATCTTTATAAAGGTTCCAAACCTTCATAAAGGTTTCAAATCCTCATAAAGGTTCAAATCTTCATAACGGTTTCAAATTCTCTTAAAGGTTTAAAATCTTCATTAAATTGTCAAATTCTCACATACTTTAATTTACAAGTAAATAAGCCAAACTTCGTACAGAATTCATGCAGATCTTCCTGTTTTTTAGTCTCCATGATGCTTCGCTATTCCTATTATTGCGTACATTTCCATGTTTTTTTGTGAAAGTATTGGTTTTCAAACGAGTCTGGATTTTGAATGTTGGCTGTTGAAATCTTTGCTGCGGTACTAAAAACAGTGACTGCAACAAAACTGGTACCAACAGCGGCCCCATCCTGATGCATGCCAGCATTTATGTTATTTGAGAAGTCGGCGAAAACGCAGCCATCCTTTTGTAATGCAAATCCGTCGAACAATAGCTTTAAAGGGCTTTAAATAACAATAGACGGGTCCCCAAAAAACCTTTAAACTAATTTTGTTTTTGCGCTGGTGATGTTTGAAAACAATTATAACGTCACTTCTTGAAATTTGAATTTGTAACGGGCAGACAACAATTAAAAAAATCTCATTAAAAGTAGTTTAATATATTGGCTTCCAATTCAAAAAGTAATGTTGGTGCTTCGTAGTTTGTTTGTTTTCTTATGAAATTCTCTTCTTGTTGGTCCCAACTTTATAGATTCGCCCTGTGAAAGAGGACACTGGCATATTCATAACCATCTTGAATTTTCGGGTTGTTTATGACAGTTTGACAGCAAATAATAATACCCTGCTCTACAGAGCCAGAATTAAGCTAATCATAGTTACGCCTTATGTAAAGAAGATGCGCTCCGGATAGGCTTTGGGGTTTCACAGTACCTCATATGTCATCTGATTGACGAGACGTCATAGAGACAACATTCAAAATTGATTAACTCCTTTCCAAGATAGGAATGCAAATTCAAAAAATTCGCCTGTTTCAGACAATATGGCACTCAAGTGTAGTCCCAACGAGCAATAGTGTGGGTCGGTATGTCCATGAAACAGGTCCCGTAGGATTTTGGTGCTAAAGTGATTTTCTTGCTGTTTTTATTCAATAGGGACCAGACCAGTCGAAAATGATGGGGTGCAAATGTTTGGACCCTGCTGTTCCCCCTTCCTCAAGGGGGGGAAATGTTTAATAACAGGGAAAAATTTTTTTAAAATCGAGTCAAATTGTGTTTAGTACATTAACATGTTCGCTCTTATAAGATGAGAGAAAAGTATATATTGCCTAGGTTCCGACCTTTAGTTAAGCACGTCTATAGCCCCATAATGGTTCAAGTCATCCTGGGGTAAAAATTACCCAATGCTCAGACTTTTTTGAAACTGGTGATGAAGTTGTTTGTATTGTCTCACGGATTCCAAACAATGTATTATTTTACAGTGTTGTTGTGACAT
>JAMKCH010063146.1:0-18192 GCA_023653785.1 Ophioderma brevispina
TGGCCTTGGTCAAGGTGACCGTAACACATGTCACAAGGTGGTGAAATTGGTGTTACATGGTCAAAATGGTCAAAAAAACTATTTTTTGATGTGTTATGGGTATTGTCAAACTCTAATTATTCATACCATTTTTACATTCAAAATGCTTGCCGTTAAGATATAATTGCATAATTAATGGCTAATTAGTCGATATGGCGCAATGTAAATCAGAATTTTCAAATGCATTTTTCGATCAATGGCCGCTGGATAGGTGAGACGTGTGCGAGTGGAGCTCTTGGACTTTTTATAATGTTATTATAGTTTCTGCTATGCCGAGGAATAAGAGACCACGGAGATCTAGTCAAAACAATACAGAAACCAAGGATTTAAAGATTTCTCCTGACGAAAAGAAGAAAAGAACTGATATTTCTGCAGAAAAATTGGTATCACAGGACGTAAAAGCAGTTGTTTTTTTTTTTTTTTTTTTTTTTGAATCCGTAGTTTAGAGGTGGTTTTGGCCTTGGTCAAGGTGACCGTAACACATGTCACAAGGTGGTGAAATTGGTGTTACATGGTCAAAATGGTCAAAAAAACTATTTTTTGATGTGTTATGGGTATTGTCAAACTCTAATTATTCATACCATTTTTACATTCAAAATGCTTGCCGTTAAGATATAATTGCATAATTAATGGCTAATTAGTCGATATGGCGCAATGTAAATCAGAATTTTCAAATGCATTTTTCTCAAAATGGACCCTTTGCACTTAAAGGGATTAGCAGTGATAATGTGAGAGAATCAAAAAAATGTGGAAATGCATTTTTTGAACTTATAAATTGGGGATAAGTGTGTACAATTCTATAACTGCTTTAAAGTACAAACAAACCACCAAATAGTGAAAAAATGAAGTATTTGAGGAAATTTGTCATACCGTCTCATGCAAATAGACATACAGCGACGACGTCTCAAAATCTGCACTAAACAGATGATTGTGGTTTACACCAGTACAGAATAAACAAAAATTAATAATATTTGTGTTTGAGGTCAAACTGTATTGACACTGTCATGCTGAAAATCTGTGATATTCACCGGGAAAGGCTTTTTTGATCTCAAGTCGGAATTTTGATACGCACGTATGGAAATTACAGAATCAGATAAAAAGTACTGCCTTGTCTTTATACGCGGATTTCAAGCCAACCACTTGCAGGTTATGTTTGCATATCCATGCCAGTAACAAAAATATAAAAATATGAATTTTGATGATTTTTTCGATGTTTCGGATTAGCAAATCGCTGCTAATCCCTTTAATACAGCCTAAAATTTTTAATGCTTTACTGTATCAAGCTCATATTTTCAGGATATATTATGGACACCCTAATAATGAAATTGAGAAGTGGAAGTTAATTCTAAGTCATGTCAATAGCTTGTTAATTACACTTGAATGACTTGCCTAATTCAGAGGTTCTCAATAGGCGGCCCGCTGGCCAAATCCGGCCCGCCAACCATTGATTTTTGGCCCTCGACTTGCTGTAAAATAAAAAGGGAAACATAAGAATTCCATGTCTATTTGGCCCTCAAGTAGGGAACTTTCAAAGATGTTCGGCATTCTCTGGCCCTTCAACTAATATAATTGAGAATCCCTGGCCTAATTATACCGTACCGCACTTCAGCAATACTGATGCTCCTGTGTAATATGTAATATGACAAGATCTTATTGTAAAAAAAATTGTCACTTTCTTAATTGATTCCTCTAAAACCGCTCGATGAATTCAATTTTTGAGGGCAGACATCATTTTAAGCAATTTGTTCTGCGAACCTTTCAGATCATAGAAGAAATTTGGAGAACAATGCAGTTTTCGCCATTGAAATTCTACCTAGATGCTAGAACGCTATTCTTCAAATTTTAGGGTCTTCATTCTCAAGGTCCGAGACGAAAACGTATACAAACGCACAAGAGAATATTGTGCTCATGCAATACAATGTATACCGACGTATTGGAAAGGGATATGGGCTTATGTCAAACCAAATTTCCTTTCCAAGACCTGATTGTAATAGTTGATAGAATGTTTGTGAAAGTTAACTTAGAGGATTCGTTGTATGGATGGCTTTTTGTAACAAACCGTTTCGCCACAGTTGGACAAAAAATGACCGTATCATGAGCCTTTAAACACCATAGAATCTATATACCCGTACTTGTTTACTGGGCATTTATATAGAGACTATATTTCGAATTGCCGTATTGTTACACAGGGATCCCAAATAAATCAGCCTTTACCCAGGTCAATTGCACATCAGTGAAACTAGATTTTACATGTAGAAACAATTTTTTAAATGTGTATTTAATTTGAATTAAAACAGTTTGGTCGTGTATAATGGGCTTTAGCAATAATATTGCTCATAAGTTTTAATCATGTGATGTGCAGTGATTTTGTAAGCAAGAGTAGCACATTTTTGAAGGGCGCGCCCAATTTTCAAAAATTTGGAGATTTTACACCGTTGCATGTACGGGCTAGTAACTATTACCGGTGATGGTTAAGCTCGAAACATGTCTATGTGTCACAAACGAAGGAATTCTGTACCTGAATAATTATTATCGGGGCTCCCCGATTAATTCACGCTGCTGCTGGAAACGGCCTTTCCAATGTGGAAATAGCGGGAAAAATAGCGCCATGTAGTGTCTCGGCTCACCATTAGTTGTTTTAATAGTTCGGGATGAACAAGTCAAGTTAAGGTTATTTTCTCGAGGTTGGCATATTTCATAATGGAAGGACATAAATGTAGCATTTCCAGCTCGCCGTTTAAGTCCAATCTGGGATCCAATTCTAATTACAAATCGCTTAATTTGGGATAAATACGAATTGTTTTAGCATTCTCGTTCGCAGGTTAGTTCCTAGACTTACCCAACGTAACTGTGCAAAAAATACAAATTGTGAACAATTGGGGGGCGCTCTCAAAAAATGTGCCAATATACTTTATAAAAAAGGCCTAGAAAGATTTAGTATTCTGCCAATGCCCTACGAAATTCGAAATAAGGTGCATGTTAAAGGTTGCCGAATTCAAGTGTTAGCAGAAAGTATCACGACGATAAGGCTCAGAAATAGATGAAATACGTATCTAAAATTTGCCTTTATGTAGGTAATGGCACGGGCAGACTAGCCCGAGGTTGCTCAGCATTTTCCGCGCGATAGCCCCTGTTTAGGAGGTGGTAGATATGGACGACAATCAATGCTACGTGAACAAGCTAACTACTATCATCTGTGTTGTCACTTTCACCTTCTGGGAACAATACTGGTATTGTATAACTTGAGGGAAAGAATGTTACTGTAAGAGGATATTTTCACGAGTTTTTTTGCGAATGAATCTACAACCGCAGAAATTAAAACTCGCAAAAAATATATGCAAAATTTCCAAGAAATGTTCAGAAATTGGTAAACACACAACATTGTAATGTAACAACTTCCCTACTTCATGGGGTGGAAGTTTTAAACAACAGTACCTAAATACCTACAATATAAAACTTTCCCTATTTTTCAGTAAACAAACTTGACCCACCTGTTTAAAATTGAAAATTAAAGGTGCAACAAGAGATTTCACATAACAGGTGTCCCTAAAAAATATGAAAATTCTGATTTTTGCACCAATGTAAAGCTTTTTATCAAAAATGTCCCCATGTGAAAGGATTAACCTGAAAAATATTTCTTTGGAACAAATATTGTGAAATTTCTAATTTCGTATGGGAGCAAATACTAAATTCAGCCTATGTTTTATTGAAATTAAGCAAATGAAAATCGCCTTTTAATTGTTTTCACTTTGAGGCATTTCTGTAACCAAAGACAATAAGGTAAGAAATCTACTGGGGGCTTATCTATATGAAATCACTACATATGACACAATATATGGGTGACCCAAAATTTCTTGTTGCACCTTTAAGAAAACCCTATTGAAGACCTAGCTAAAAATTTCAGGCGGTGGCGGCCAAGCTTCATTCATAGCGCAAAACTGCCGAACAAATCATTGGACGAGCCTGAACAGTGACCGGAATTTGAAGTCACTGTGCGCGTTTATAAATAGATCAGTGAGTGGCGAGTGGGGATTCCCGTACGGAGTCGCGACCGTTTAAATTGCCTTGCTTTAGTCGGTGGTGCATAATTGTGCTGCAAAACTATCATCAAATCGTTTTTAAAGGCCGGACATGAGAGGATTGCTACATGCAGGTCAACGAATCATTCCACGGTGGTGCATGGGCTACCCTGGGGCTACCTGGTACCGGGCCTGGTACATGGTCCGCAGCTATAAATAGCGGTGACTCTGCGATTGAACATGAGGTCAAGCGAGCCTCGTTCAAAATTTTTTTTTTTTTTTTTTTTTATTTCTTTGGAACAAATATTGTGAAATTTCTAATTTCGTATAGGAGCAAATACTAAATTCAGCCTATGTTTTATTGAAATTAAGCAAATGAAAATCGCCTTTTTTCACTTTAAGGCATTTCTGTAACCAAAGACAATAAGGTAAGAAATCTACTGGGGGCTTATCTATATGAAATCACTACATATGACATAATATATGGGTGACCCAAAATTTCTTGTTGCACCTTTAAGAAAACCCAATTGAAGACCTAGCTAAAAATTTAAAAAAAAAAATCTTTAATAGGGGAAATGCAAAATGCGTAGAGGTCTGTTATGTTTGCACTGCACGGATGATGTGCGCTACTGAAATAACTGGAGCAATGACAGACCTGCGGTCTTGGAAGGAAAACAGGTTGTGCATTGTATTTACCTACCAGAATTAAGATCCAAGATAAGTAGATACGCCACAGAAAATGAGCATGGAAAAGAATTTCAAAATTATATAAAAAGGAAATTGGTTATATTTGGGGCCAATATTACTAAGATTAATGGACATTTCTTGTTTACAAATTTTGACAATTGTAAAAATAAAAACTCACAAAATGTCGGTCATTGGCAAATTATAGTATGGGAAAATATTTGCTTATACAATACTTTATCCAGTAATTGAAAAACAACATGCCAAAAAGCATGTATTTTGTTGAAAAATTATGTTTGTGTGTAAAATGATGCAACTCATTGTTTTATTTTAATACGTCATTGGATTGGTGTTGCGCATGTCTTGTGACTGCTGCCGGTATCAGTTGGATGTTCTATACAGTAAGGATTTACCCTAAATTTGGTACTTCAAAAGTACTATTTATGATTTGTATGGGGTTGCTTCTCAGGTAAATGCATGCAAAGGGTTATGTAGTCTTAATCTCAGTACTTGGTGTGTGTCCTGCAGAACGTATACTGTGAATACTCCCCACAACAAGTCTGGTGGAGTTCGTTTCAGGTCGATCGCCGATTAGTCGGCTATTTTTAGTATGCCCTGAGCCATGATCTTTGATGAGTGCTCCAATTGGCTGATTGTTAAAAACATGCAGTTCATTCATCAAGGTTCAAGGCAGGGCCTAAAGTAAACTTACTAAAATGTAGTACTACAGCATTAACAACCTCTGAAAGGATTTCTTCCTATGTTTTCAGTACAAAGACATCTCATCAGCACATCTAGGATTTTGAAATATGCTCTATTGGTCGATGTTTTTTTGACTCAAGATCTTGAGAAAATTTCAACCAATCAGTGATGAGCTCTTTGAGCTCCGCCAGACTTTTTGGGTGAGTATTCGCAGTAACGTGCCCGATAGGACAATTTTGAAGTGGACTAATACCATGATACAAATTTGGATTCTCAGGCCAGAAAAGTGTAATTTGTATACTCCATCTATCTTACTCGAGTCAGTGACGTCAGTGCGTTCAGACAGATGTTTTGCGTGTGCATTTTCGCACCGCCTTTATACGCGCGCGTGGATATGCCAGCGCTTTGAATTAACGCCCGCGTTTTCTTTCTGCGATCACTGCATAATACCCTGATGTCACTGACTCGAGGAAGATAGATGGAGTATAATCATATGAAGGGCTATTTGTTATTCTAGGTAAGAATAGTGATGTTCCATCAAAACATTGTCCATCAAACTCAGGAACTGTACAGAATGATTTAGAATCCTTCAGATGTAAATCCTGATGAAGGCAGCTCTCTTTGACAGGAAATCTGCACATGGATGCCTACCTTCAGATTTCTTGAAGGAAGCTCTCAGAAACACAAAACTCTTAAAGCGGCACTGGCACATTTTCACAAAATATGAAATTTCTTCAATTTGCTCTCAAATGATAGTCTAGGCCATGGGAAGAACAGAGATATATTTTACACATAAAAATAACATACCCCAAAACAGATAGGGACATTGATATGAGGATAGAGACATCCAGGTAACTTGTAGGCCAACTTTTAAGTTTTCCATAACTTTAATCAACAAATGTGTATATTACATGAATATTTTTGACTCGTACTCACTGATATTAAAACCACAAAGGTTATAGACCGATCAAACAGTGTGCATAGCGTGGGAAACATGCATACGGCGTGCGTGTTCTTGTGTTAAACGCCGTTTTCGCCGTCTGCTGAATTTAGCGTTGCCGGCGACGTTAAATTATAAAATCGTTCTGTTTACCCATAAGGAAGCTGATTTGGTCTTAATCATTTCGGGTGAGGGCTTTTGTATATAAAAGCCTTACAACCATTCAAAATATCAATTTTGAAAAATCTTGAGGGCGCACTATTTTTCAAATGTGCCAGTGTCTCTTTAAACTGTGAATGCAATAGACATTGACCTTTTGTACCAATTACATTGGTAACTGAGTATTTAAGATAGTCAAAACTATTCCTTATTTTAATCCTATGAGTTTCACCAATAATTTGAACCATTTTTTATCCAAATCAGAGCAACTTTAAAATTTTACCCTTGTACAACTGAAATTGATCCATTTTATTGATTTTTGCTGTTTTTAGACTAACTTTTGCAAACTATACCTTTTTAAAATCCTTATGGTTAGACAAATAACTCGGTATACTTTTCAACATGATTGGATCAATTTCAAAATTTGACCCTTATGTAATCTTTGTTTAGATCTCCCTCCTTAAAGGCTGACTCAGAGATTTCCCAATGAGGGCGCCCTCAATTTTCAAACAAATCATGTTTTTTGCATATACATAATGCTTGTCCATATAATAACCACTGTGTGAAATACCTGAGCTCAAATCGAAGTCCTTCATATAGAAAATCACAACTTTGTCATAAAATTCCGGTCCGGAAATTTTGTTATACACGGTAATAGGGGTCAACCGAAATGACTTTTGTCTTCCGATCCGATAACCGATATTACATTTTTAATATCGGCCGATATCCGATCCGATATTTTTTGAGCGTTTATATTGTAATAAATATCAGTATCAAAATACATTTAAAAATTGGCTTTTCTTACCGATATTTGAGAGAAACCAAAAACGTCAGCACAGCAGCAGTCTTTTTTATGTTGAAATTGATGTTTTGGTTTCTTTTAATCCAATCTTAGAATTAGTATTTTTTTATAAATGCAACAAGAAGAAAATATCCTAATTGCATACATACTCAAATCAGAATGTCCAAAGAACATGTGAAATGTTAATTTTGTTCAGAATAACCCCATACAGCTAAAATAGATTTTTTTTTTTTTTTTTTTTTGACATTTTGGTTTCTCTCAAATATCGGTAAGGAAAGCCTCTTTTTTTTGCCGATCCGATATTTTACCGATATGGGTAATATCGGCCCGATACGATATCCGATCGTTATCGGTTTAACCTTTCACGTATCCTATGGCACTGTTATACTGTTCCAGATGATTTCTGTATGAAAACGAAACTTCCAATTCATCTCTAACTTTGGAATTAAGCATTTTAGGTACACCTTTATTTCTAGTGTCTATTTTATTCACCCAACATATTTTTTTGAAATCTGAATCGGCCTTTAAGGCACCATTTTGCAGCACTCTCCAATCACATTTCAGGGTCCCTGTCAGGCTGTTTACAGAATAAATCACTCAATCCTTTTGTTACAAAACACATGTCGGCTAGCTCCTGGGCTATAACATCCGCCCCATTTCCAAAAAAGTATATTAGTTTTGACAATTGGCTTAGTATTATTACGACGAATATATAATATGTGGAAAACATTCGAAAGGCAAGTTCCTACATTAAAGCAGTATTCATCACAGTTTTTTGAAGAATTGCCCCATTTTCAAATTTGATATTTTGGCACATCTATGTGGTAATTGTCTAGAAAACTACACCCGAGAACGAGAGGATGCCCAAAAATGCGTATTTATCATACATGAAGCGATTTTTGTAATTAGAATGGATCCTAGATTGTCTTAACGGCAGAGCTGGAAATGTAAGTATATGTCCTGTCCGATTAATGAATAGTGCCACTCCAGAAAATGACTCTACCTTGACTGCGCCGAACCAATAAAAACTATGATGACGTGATACTCATGGCCGCTATTTGCCGGCATTTCATATTGGAAGGGCCGCTTCCATCAGCCTGTTGTAATTAATTAATCGGGATCCCTATATTAATTATTCTGTTACAAGTTTCCTTCGTTTGTACACAGACTTTTAGACTTAATGTGTTCCCTAGTGTAGCTCAAGAGTAAACTAAATAGATCATAAAGATCATTTTTTCCCAATATGTTGTTCACATCTTAACAATTTTAAAAAAACCAAAAGAAATATTCTTCATTTTACATTTCCACAGGCTTTTCAACTCTCAGAGGCAAAATCACAAAATACGGGGGTTTTCATATTTTTACATTTTGAATTTTTTTCTGTGAACCCTACCCCTGTCCTATTTTCAATTTTTTCCCCTGCATATTATGAAAGCAAGTGTGCTCTTTCATAATTTCCTCCTTGCTGCGGGTATCATAGAAATACTTATAACTCAAGATATGGCCATTTTTTCCCAAAAATGGGTGTAAAATCCTGTTTTTTGGGAAAAAATCCCATATCTTGAGTTATGGTATTTCTAGTTCCCGCCTCAAGGAAAATTGTGAAAGAGTACACCTGCTTTCATAATCTGCAGAAAAAATGAAATAAGTAGTTTTCAAAAATGCAAAATTAAAAAAAAAAAAATTCAAAACGTAAAAAATATGAAAAACCCTTATTTTGTGATTGTTTGACATCTGAGAGATGAAAAGCCTTTGGAAATGTAAAATGAAGACACATTCTTTTGGTTTTTAAATTGTTAAGACCCGATGTGACACACTATTTTTAGAAATGAATCTTAGAATCTATTTAGTAACTCTTGAGCTACACATGGGAACCACCCGTAAAACCATTCACAGTATAGTTTACTAGCCAGTTTACCAATGCAACCGTGTAAAAATCTCATTTTTTTGAAAAATTGGAGGCGCTCTTCAAAAAATGTCTAATATTGCCTTTAATCAGTTAGTTGGGCAAAGTAAACTTTCTATGTGCACAGAGCCATTCATAGGCTGGGTGGAGGATTCTGTTGCACCTATTTTGTAATAGATCAGTGAAGTGTTTAGTGTTAGTCTGTTGAGAATTACCATATCATGTGCCCCGCTGATATAGCCACCCCACGTGCATTCGCTGGTGCGCTCGGTGGCTTGGTCACTGGGGTAGCGAGGGTACTTCTCAACGAGTGCACAGCTACCCAGTGGTGGACGCTTCTTTTATGTATCACCCATTTTAGTGTAAAGATAAATTGGCACATTTCTTTTTTAAAACTAGTCAAAATTATATTTTTGTTATTCTAAATTTGGCAGCAAATTTCAAGGAATGGCAAGTTGCAAGTCTCGGAGGATGGGAATTGTTCACAGGCTCCAGAGTTTACTTACTATAAGATGTTTGATACAAATGACAATAGGAGAAAAAAAAACAACCCCCATTGGAGGACTCTGGTGAGTTAGCTGAGGTTATCAGAGGTATCTGTTATTAGCCTTACTAAGAGGAGAAGATATCCTATCTGCCCACACTACATTGCTTCCAATGGAGCTAGGTTTGTGTACAGCTACTGATGTGCTCGTAGAGTTGAAACTAGCTAAATGAACAGTAAGGGCTATTCCATGTCAACACTCGAGATGTGCAGCACCGCGACATGTCATGGAATTTTTTTCTTTTTTGGTTGGTGGATATATATTTGATGATAAATGAAAATCCTTAAATTTTGAGCTTCATACCACTCGCCGGAGCGTTCAGAATTAGGGGGGTCACCACCAAAAGTGTTGTATGTGTGAATCCAATTTTGAGAGGCCATAAACTTGTAAGGACACCCTCACAACTTAAAATACTATCGGGGTATATTTTTTTTGGTGTAGAATTCAAATCTGACATCAAAAACGTTCTAGTTCCTTTACTTTAAAAGTTGTTTGTATTTTAAAAAAATGGCATATTTTTTTCATCTGGGACTATTTGGGGGGGGGTCAGAACTCCATAAGTAACAAATTGTTTATTGTCCATTTTTTGTTAATCTCTGAGTCACACAGCAGGACTTTCTTCCAGTACAATAATTAAAGTACACTAGGCAAGTGATAAGTGAGTTACAGCCCATTGAAAAATACTAATTTGGGCATTTTGACATATAGTTAACCCCGAAAATAATGTGACCTTTGACATTACCCCCCTCTACTTCAGATATGTTGAAGATACATCATTAAAGAACTATTCTTGAAAGACCCACTTGTGTCTTGTATGTCTTCATTGTTTTGGGCACAAGACACTTTTGTTGATATCCCATAGAATGTAATATGGTGATATACACTGTGTGGCATGTAACAATGACCTCTGGGTCACATACACCTTTGTGTGGAAACTTTGAGTGTGTATTTTGTTTGTGAAAAATGAAACACCAAGCTAGTTCTTTCAAGGAAAGTTGTTTACTGATGTATCTTCAACATATCTGAAGTGAGGGTTGGGGGTCTAATGTCAACATTGGTTTTCAGGGGGTCAAATGTGTCCACAAAAGTATAATTACCATTTTCAATGGGCTCTACCTCACATAATACTTTTCAAATATTCTCAAAATATTGTATTGGATGAGTTCTAATTGCGACTCCGATTGACTAAAAGATGGACGGTCAAAATTCGTACTTTTGGAGTTATGACCCCCCAACTGGTCCCCCGAATGAACAGATTTGACATATTTAGGCCTCATTACTCTCAAAACGAAACACTATGGGATTGTGATCTAACTTTGAATTCTACCCAATTATTACCCCTAGATAGTGAGTTTCAAAGTAGCCGGGGTGCCATTACTAAAATCTTTGACCCCTCTTCCCCAACATTGTCTTTCGACATTGGGCGCACTTTGATGCTGACCCCCCTAGATTTCCAATCGCTCTAGCGGGAAATCGAAATGGACTATTAACTCAAAATTTCAGATTTTCATATCTCATCAATGTCTACCACCACACTTAAAGCGAAAAAATCCAGGACGTGCTGCGGTGCACATCGCGAACGTTGACATGGAATGGCCCAGTACTGGAATTTTGCAGTATTATTTTGAAAAATGTAGCTTAGCTTCGGAAGTGGTACATTTTTTGTTTGAGGTTTCAAGTTATCAAACGTAATTTGGGGGTTTTAGGGGTCAATGTTAGAAAAAACATGAAAAATGATCCCTCTGTATATGTTCCAGTGATAAAATATCAAGTTTATCTAAAACCTAATTGAGGGTTCATAAAATAGATCAGGGTTGTGTTAAAGCCTCATTCTAAGCTATTGTTTAGGCAGGAAGGAGTTTAGTTTTACATTTTGAAAATTGGAAATGGAAGAAACAAGATTTTTTTAAAAAATGTTAGTTTTAATTCAAAGCTGTAAATGAAGTTGAGCATCAGCAGTGAATTACTGTATATGATTTATGTTCAATGTCCATGGTCATACTCTCACCCTTCCAAATTTTGGGCGGTTGTCAACCCGTATAACTTCTTCATCAAATAAACTTCGTCATTAGGCATAATCAATATTGCACTTCATGTGTCACTTTCTGAGCTTCATTTTGCTGTGAATTGAAAAACCCCCATCAGAATTGGACTTGTGGTACTTGAAACTTGAGATTTGGTCTGTGGTGGCACCAGGACTTCTTTTCGGGGGATAAATGGGGGCCTCAGTGTGAAAAGCCTAAAGATTTGTTCATACACTCAGTGGCAGCAGACAGAGACAGTGACAATGATGACCGTAAGGTTAAATGTGTAAGCCACACGCAAAATGAGAAATTTTTTTTTGTTTTTGTAGTGCAGAAGCTAAAGGTATGCAGTATGTTGGACAGAACCATGGCGATCAAGCCTCAAGGCCTAAATCATCTTGCAAGTAGTTCACAACACCGGTGGTGAGTAAGCCTCTCAACAGTAAAAGCAGAAATGATTGAGTGATTGATTTTTCACACTATCAATTTTAAACTGTAAACGTTCCCACTTGCTTTTAAATTCTCTAGTGCAATGCCCCCCGTGGCATGACCTTGACCTATGTGTTGTTAACTTTGTCAGTGCTCAGGCAGCGTCCTTTGACCAAAATAGGCATTTATATGTAAATTGATCTCTAGATGCCCTTTGACGTTTGGGTCACTTCAAATCCCGGCAAACAAAGGTCAGACGGTCCTCCTCTACCTGCATGCCAAATATCAGCTCCGCATGTCAAAGCAAAACAAAGCGCATCGCAGACAGACTTGCAGACAGAAGATCTCATTTTTGTGCGTCTGCAAGAATGCAGAAGGCACATAGGGATTACTCTGGTAGTAGTCTGTTTGTGTATCTGTGGTCAAATGTTAAACCTTATATGTGCATTGCCGTGGGGAATGTGATTTCCTAGGGCTACGATGATGTAACTTGGTGGAAGGAGGGGGTGGGGTGGGGTGACATGTTGGTGACCTATGTGACCTTCGTGAACTCATGTGACCTTGGCTTTCATTCACCAAACCGCAACGACAGACGACACTCTCAGTCCGGGGACCACGATATATTTTTTAGTAGTACAGATAGATGATTTTGAGCACCAAAAAAAATATCAACATTTTTTGCCAGGAAGCATGATAGTGTTGTGTTACGGAGGCTGGTCAAGTCAGGAACTCAAAGAAAGGTTTTTGCCGTATCTTCTTAATTGTTTGCTTCCAACCATACATAAAATTATACATATTACATATACCAGAATATAAATTCACATAAGAACATTCATAAAAAAAATATTTTTCCCAAAATACATATTTTTTGAGAAAAGCAAAATCATAAAAAATGGTGAGTTTCATATTTTTTTTGTTCCCTATAAAAAAAATAAGAATGTTTATTACCAATGTGCCGTGTTCGTTTTGTATTCCAGAGGTATAGTTCTAGGGTCGGTATTTCCCCTTTTTTCAAATTTCTGCAGTATTTATCAAATATTGCAAAAAAGCCAAAAACCGCGTTGTTTCAATATGGAACAACGCCAAGATTGTTCAAAGGTTGACATATCACGATTTTTAACCAAAATGAAAAAGTCAAAAAATACCGATAGCCTAGATTTTGATATCTTATACGAGCATTTTCTTTCTTACTGTTGCTGATATGGATTTCGAGTAACTTGGAACCGAAAATCACACACAATTATACGCCGAAAGTGAACACATAGAAATCGCCATTTTGTCCAAATATGGTCACCGTTTCGCTACATAATATAGCCTTATTCCAAAACACAGCGTTTCATCTCGTTTTCTTCACACTGCTTCTGCAACCAGTTCAAATTGCTTCATCTGGTATACTTATGATCCAAAATTCAACAATTTCTGAGGCTCAAACGTGAAATTTAAAATCCCATTCTGTTTGCAAAAGCATCTAACGTGGGCAACCATTTTACATCTGCATACACGTTACCATTGGTGTGCGCATATCGAATCGCTGCCTCAAGGCGTTTTCTGATGCTCCTTACATCGCGCGCGCCGAATAGGCCATACGCGTAGTCGTAATACGCGAATTACCCGCCCTTTTGTAGTTCATCGCCATGTGATGTTTTGTCAAAAATGCGTATTTTTTTCTTAAAAAGTAACATTACAAAATAGAGGAAAATAAATATATAGAGATTCTTTAAACATATGAAAGAAAACATGTTATGCTGTTAAACATGAAAAAAACTCAAAACTGGCCAGTTGACTAAGTTCCTGACTCAACAGCCACTTAATGGTTATAGAGCTCTGTGACTATCTGAACATGTGTAAACAACATTCAAAGGATGAATCGGTCTGTGTGCCTTTTTGGGGTAATATCCTATAGCCTAGGTAAAGGTAAACTGGCCAAACATCGTCGCAGATTACCTCCCAACATCAAGTATCTGACTTGATCTAGCTTACTTGATCAAAGTAGATGAGCCATCTTGCAATCTTCGCTCCTCCTCCAAGCTCAACCTCGTCACTCCATCAGTTTCTATCATTACTTATGGTCATCGATCTTTTCACCATGTTTCTTCAGAACTTTGGAACAATTTACCTCATCGTATCAGAGAATCTCAGACTCTTGGTCAATTCAAATCTTTGAAAACTCATCTATTACTATATAGCATTTGGTGATACATGTACTTGATTATTTCACACCTGTTTTCAGGTTTTATGCACTCATGTTTTTGTATTAATGTCTTTACTCTAGCGCTTAGAGACTTCGGTGTAAAGCACTCTATAAGCACTGTTGTATTATTATTATTATTTTGCGACTAAATAAAACACTAAGAAAATACAGGCCTATTTCCAATCCCCAGTTCAATACAGATTGTATGATATCCACTATAGTGGGGAATGGGGAATATGACTGTATCAGAGGTGTGTTGATTTCCCTTGTGTCTTGTTCATCCAGGTACCTTGTTGGTGTATTAGACAAGAAAACCAGTAAGATGAAAGTGTACGATGCCCAGTACTTCCAGCTGCAGCCGTGGCTTCACACCAACGGAGAGGAAGGGCAGGATGAAACCGACCAAAACAACTCTGCTGAGCAAAGCTTTGCAGACAAGGTATTCTCTTCAGGATTGTTGTAAATATTAACCATAACCCCCCCCCCAGAATATCTTTCAAAGTCTGCAACCTTTTGGACCCCACAAAGCTTGATGTGATGAATCGCATGGTTCTAGTACAGATTTTGCTACCAATGTGGGGTCATTAAAGGGGCTTGTTCTGATTTATGTGTATTGTGTTCTCTACTTGATATGAGAGCCTGGCACTTGCACATACACCCCATCAAGTACCGTGGGAAACAAACTTGCGGTTGTGATGGTAGACGCAATAATGCATGTTGCAAAGCCCTATTCATTACTGTGCTAATATTGATGGTTAACCACTAAAACGACAGTTTTTTGTTTATATCTTGAGAATGAAATGGATTTTGAGGTCTCAAATTTCAGGACGACAATGAGAAAAAATATGGCCTTTCATCTGATATCAAAATCGATACTACTACCGGTTAAATCGGGGTCCCAAAGACGATTGGAACACGCACCTTTAATAATGATAAATTGGGCCAAAATTATTCATAAAATTGTTAAGTAATTAGTAGGCTGTTTTTGCATCTACTTTGTATATGATAAAATGGGAGTTTAGTACAGTTCTTACAAGGTTCAATATTTAATGATGGTACATTTATTAGTAGTCTTTATCAGGGTCGGCGCCAGGGTAAAATCATAGGACAGGCGAAACTCAAATAGGTCAAAAACCCCTAATTTTCATGCAGTTAAATGTAAGGTATTAGACATTAATTTTAGGCCTCAACCCGGCTCATGCATATCTTTTCATGTATAAACATTTGTGATGTGATCAAGCAAAATGAGTCGGAAGTCGCAAATATTGATTTTGAGATATAGCCAAACAAAGGAGAAAATGTCTTTTGTTTCATTGTATTTTGCCACCCACTTCAACAAAGATTATATCTTTGGAATTAATTTGGTCAATTTCAATGGTGGTTTCAGCACAATTTGCTTTTACATGTGTAATACGTTACATGGAAAAGTAAAATCAATCTGGCCCAACTTCAGACCTATATCCTTTTTGCTTGATCAACACATTTTGATTGGTGCCAATCCAGACCACCATCCGCCACAAACTGGCAGCAGGGAACAGATATGCCTTAAAAAATCTGGCGAGCAAGGGGGATTTTTTAAGAGCTGGCATGGAACGGCAATATCCAAAGCTATGTGATGAAAGTAATTGGTTTAGTAGCCAATGCCATGCAAACTGCCAAAAAACTCAAATATCCCGGAAAATTGATGTTGGGAGGCGCTCCTTCCAAAAATGGTGCTGTAAATTGCTTTAATCAATATCAATTTATTATTTACTTGATATAAAACCCTGTCTTTTTCCTCAATAGCAAGATGCATTGACAGAACTTTTGGAAGTTTTGGGGGGGAAAACACATCGCAAGCGTCGTGCAGTAGCTCAAGACAACCAAAAAAGCAGAGTAGCCCTCTGAAGCACTTGAGAATAATTCGCGCCAAGACTGCATGAAATTCGAATCCTCAGCCACTACACCTATAAGTAGGTTCCGTTGCTTCCCTTCATCTCCATTCAATGGATTTTTTTTAAAAAGCGGCCACTGGCAACATTTTCACAAAATATGAAATTTCTCTGTTCTTCAATTGCTCTCAAATGATCGCAGGCTATTGGAAGAACAGAGATATTTTACCCATAAACTACATACCCCAAAACAGAATAGGACATTAATATGAGGATGAAGACAATCCCGGTAATTTGTTAGGCCAACTTTTAAGTTTTTCCATACTTTAATCAACAAATGTGTATATTACATGACTATTTTGACTTGTATCACTGATATTAACCACAGTTTTACCGATCAAACAGTGTGCATAGGTGGAAACATGCATACGGCGTGCCGTGTTCTTGTGTTGACGCCATTTTCTCGTCGTCTGCTGAATTTAAAACATCGCCGGCGGACGTTAAATTATAAATCGTTCTGTTTACCCATAAGGAAGCTGATTTGGTCCTATCCTTTCTGGTGAAGGGCTTTTTGATATAAAAGCCTTACAACCCATGCAAAAATATCGATTTTGAAAAATTTCTTGGGGCGCACTATTTTTCAAATGTGCCAGTGTCTCTTTTAAACTAAATGTGGTTTGTTCTTGTGTCTTAGTTTTGACAATATACCTCTGAAGTCTGAAGCTATTTCCAGCCGAATCAATTTGATGTAAAAGAAATGCTTGAGCATCTCCACCTAAAAAAGTGAGGCGTGGAAAACAGATGTGTGCATCGGTGTGTGGGTTTGGGTTCGCGTGCACTAAAAGAGATTGCAACATTTGGGAGTATTGAAGTATAAAGAGACATTGTAAGAGTATTTTACATTGTGCGAGTATTTTTCTTACATTGTGGAGTTATTTACTAGAGTTTACTAAGTTACTTTTGGTTACTAAACGGAATAAACGAGTCACCTAAGGTCTAGTATTGAGGTTTAGTCGTAAAAGGAGGTAGAAACCGAGGATTTCTTATAGTGTAGTAAATAGTATAGGCCTGGCCCCCATGCGGCAACGAGATCCTGCTTAGAGCTCAAGAAAATGCGTAGTGAGTTAAAAAAAATGAAAAAAAAGTGTATTTTGTAGTAAAAATGTCTACCTTCCAAAACAGTGTCTTTTAGAGATATTTCAAAACATAATAGGTATTAAAATTCATTACCTATTTGATAGTTTTGAAATAGTGTGTTTTTCTTTAAAAAAATGTCAAAAAAGTGACTTTTTAAGAGATTTAGTACTACTCCCACAATGTAGTCTTGTAGTGTGTGTGTGTGCATGTGAGTTTATGCAAGTTTATTTGTTTTTTCACAAATATGATTCTTTTAACACAAAGCATCAGAGACACTCCAACATATCCACATTATGGAGGACACTTTACCCCATTCAAAATGCACACCTATTTCCCAGGGAGGGTTATAAAAACCATAGAATGGTTAAAATATTAAATGTCCACATGACGTCAATTTGAACAATTAGAAATGGAAATGTGGGGATTTGATAAGGTGTCCGATTTTTCATATAATGATTTCTCCTCACATGGCGCAAGAATCACCAAATTTGATATAATATTGGTGCTTGAGTGTGATACCAGTTATTTCATATATTGGATGAGCTATATGAAAATATATGATGAGCCAATACGGATGAGCCACACGGCGATCCCGCTATTGGCGGAATCCGATATTTCATATAGTGAATCCAATATATTCGGTATCACCCGAAAGAAGCAGTCCAATTTATCCACTTATATGTTTCTAAGAATCTGCCCAAACTACATTTTACCAACGGTCTGAGATTCATATAGCATCCTGAC
>JAMKCH010063151.1:0-82247 GCA_023653785.1 Ophioderma brevispina
GGGCAATTAGCAAATTGTCAAAAGGTATCACAGATTAGTAGGTTTTCCTTGCATCATGTATATATTTTAAAGAGCAAGATTTCCAGAGGGCAAAATCACATCTACAAGCGGCCGTATCACAGTGATAATGTTGTGTGGGATGCCGAATTTTGTAATTAGCTGGTAATGTAGCAGACCGACATACCATCGCATGGCGACTCGGCTACAGTGAGTTTCATGGTTTTAGCCTGTACTAAAGCATTATAATATATATTGATACAATGGGTTTTATGGTGTGATTCAGGGTAGGAGTCGCGTGGGAGGTGGGTATTGGTACTAATCATGGTGGGGGAAAGGGATTTTCATTGTCATGGAGGATGGATGGGGCGGCGGAGCCGAGGTGGGGCCTATGGATGGTGTGATGAAATAGGTTCTGATTTTTTTTTTCTTTTTTTTTTTAATTGTGATTAGACCCACTCGAATGTACAACCGCTTAGCTAATCACTCCAGTACTAGGCCTAATGAGTGACTGATACGTCTCAATGTGGGGATTACTGGAATGATAATGCCGTAGGCCAACAGCTGTTTTTAATACTTACTGGTATGCCGATGTAATTCCAGCCTATCGCGAGCCTAATGTTGTATACAACGATGCTCATCATATGTCAAAATAGGTAGGCCTAAGAAATCCACCACCTAAGTTTTACATCAATATTTCTCAATGCTGTGTCATTCTATGTCAAGCCTAGACTAGCCTACTGTTGTATACACGATGCTCAGATATTTCAGTATAGTTAGGCTAAAATCACCTAAATGTTTACAAAAATACTTTCCTCAATGCTGTGTCATTCTATGTCAAGCCTAAACTAGCCTAATGTTTATACACGATGCTCAGATAGGTCATTATAGTTTAGGCCTGAGAAAATCACCTATTGTTTCAAATAAATATTTCTCAATGCTGTGTCATTCTATGTCAAGACTAGACTAGCCTAATGTTGTATCACAGATGCTCAGATATGTCAGTATTGTTAGGCTTAGAAATCACCTAATGTTTACATAAATATTTCTCAATGATGTCATTTCTATGTCAAGCAAGCCTAGACTACCTAATGTTGTATACACGATGCTGCAATATGTCAAGTATAGTTAGCTTAGAAATCACTAAGTTTACTAATATTCTCAATGATGTTCCATTCATGTCAAGCCTAGACTAAGCCTAAATGTTGTATACAATGATGCTCAGATATGTCAGTATTGTTAGGCTTAGAAATCACGCCTAATGTTTACATATAAATTATTTTGCTCAATTATGTGTCATTCTATGTCAAGCCTAGACTAACCTATTTTGTATACACGATGCTCAGATATGTCGCAGTATAGTTAGGCTTATGAAATCACCTCATGTGTCATAAATATTTCTCAATGGAGTGTGTCATTCTATCTATGTCAACCTATACTAGCCTAATGTGTATACACATGCTCAATATGTCAGTACGTTAGGCTATACTCCACCTGTTTACTTAAATATTTCTCAATGATGTGTCATTCTATGTCAAAGCCTAATTAAGCCTAATATTTGGATCTCAAACTTTCAATAAACGCATTCAAATACGCTAGGCTACCAAAGTCGCCTTATCGCTTCTTTTTGATGTAGGAGTTCATGTACGTACTACTGATTAAATGTCAAGTGAGTTGCAAAATCGAGATTAGTATTGCCATAGCTTTTACATGGTCACTGAGCACGTCGAACGTAATTAGACTACTTTCATTGTAATGACTGACACAAGTTATGACTTGCCTTCGAGAGTCACTGACGTCGTAAAGTTTTTTGTGTTATTTGGAATGTGCAAATTCTTTCTTCTTATCACTGGAAGGAGTCCATTAATATTACTTAACCATGTCAGAATTTTGGGTATATACAGCTACTCTAAGCCCCCATGTAATGATGTATACGAGAGGACATCGTAAGCACATGCAGAAAACTATGAGAGGACTACTGGTACGTTGTTCACTTACAGTCTAACCCGTGAATGTCGGGCTTTGCCAAAAACTTCCCTTGCGTGTGTGCCAGTAATTTGCGTAGTGGGTGTTTTAAAAGTATTACACGGCTATTTTATCATCTTCGTGCAGAGTGACATGGCGCAAGGCCATGGCTTGTGAACCGTTTTGGTCGTCAGTGTTTCTAAACTTGTATTTCTCCATTATTTTTGATCATTTGATTTAGACCTGCAGCTTTTAAGTAATGGCAATGTAAAATCGCTAGGTAATTATTTTCACATGCTAACTAACATAATTTCCCCAATATAGTAAGTAAACATCAAGTGCGATAAAACGTTAGAGTGGGATTAATTTTTATCTGTGCAGCAATCTATAAAGAAGACCAGTATGAAATGGGGGTGATCAACTGGTTTCCTGCATGATCCGAACTTCGGCATCAGCGTCCAGGATGTCCTCTGTTATCGCAATCACTGGCCAGAACGTACTCGGTTTAATGCGTGATGGCATTTTTGCAGCCATCGAGATATTTCGGGAAGTGCATGCATTTTTTTTAACCGTCTGAATATGGTTTTTCTGTTTTGTGATTGGAGGAAGTGTTGTGGGCCAACTTAAGTATTTGGCCTGTCAAGAAATAATTCGTGGACTTTCGAATTCGACTTTCTGCGGGCAGGTAGCGAGGGGAAGCTCTGAGGTCGTAACTATCAGTATCATATAACATAACATCTAAGGGCAGCTGTAATTTTGAACCTGGCTATGGATATACTAGCTTTGGTATCAGTCACCATGAATTTTATATGTGACACATGTGTGGATAGGTGGGGGGGTGTGTTTACATTAATAAATGAGTTATTTTGTGTGCCAATTACCGAAAAATTATGTTTCTCATAGGAATTTTCTCAAACCTCGAAACAATTGTCTGAATCCAATCTAATGTTGTATTCTGCTAATTAAAGACAACAATTCTTCGCGATAACGTTGGTTTGTTTTTTGTGAGAACATTTTAATCAAATATAGAGTTTTAAACACTTACCCCCTCGTTGGTCAACGTGAGAGTGGAACATAAAATCATTTCGCATATTGTTTGGAACCTATGTGCCACTATGAAATAGAAATACAAAATATAGGCTTCCTACTGTACACAAGTACCGGTAAGTGGGGAAGAACCGAGTGGAAAGAAGGGGGGAGTGAGGACTAAGTAAGTGTCGAAATTGAAGTGGGGGGGGCGTGCACAGGGCAAGGGGGAAAGATTATTCAGAACAATAAGGGGGGAGGGTGAGTAGGGTACGGAAGAAGGGAAAGATTGATAAGGGTAGTTGAAAAAGGCGGTGGTGGCTCGAGTTCGGGGAGAGGGGAGGGGGAGGCATCGCTAGCACCTACCAAACTAAAAAGAATCTACTTCTTCTGAGACGATAATAACTTCAAAACCAACTGGAAGCGAAACCTACTTCTACTGTGACGTGATGCCACGCATTTCAAACCATCTCGAAGGTGAATCTGCGACCGGCTGCTGCAGCGGAAAGAAACACTTTCAAACCAAACCAAACCAGAAAGTGAATGCTAATTTACTACTCAGACAAATAACTTATTTTCAAACCAAATCTCAAATGTGAACCGTTCTCTAAGATGATAAAAATAATCACTTTCAAACACAGAAAGTGAAATGTACTTCTACTGATGTGATTACAACCACTTCGTCCTCAAACTCGAAAGCGAATCTACTACTGGTGAGGAATCATCACTTTCAAACCAAACCAAACCAGAAAGTGAACCTACTTTTACTGACGTGATGCCAATCACTTTCATACATCTCGAAAGTGAAAAACTTTACTCATATTTAAAAATCACTTAGCAGTCCAGGTGATTAAGCATATCTGACAGCAATATGATAAAGTTAGATCACTTTCACACCACGCCCCTTAAGTGAACTTAATGGTTTCAATGCCGCAGCATTGTCATTAAGGAGTAAATTCTTTTTCTGAGAGGTGGCACCTAGTATAGTCCCCGTTTCAATCAATAAACTTAAAATAAACAAGATTATTTTAATCGCAGACACTTGTTCTCCCAAAAGTAAGCACTCCGAGTTTCCTCTCTCTAAACTAGACATAACCTCTATTTTGGTATAAAGATAGTTATGTATTGGTGAGAAGCAATTGTCTCTTATAACACTTTTTCCACTCTTCTCCGTAGTTCTCTAATGACATAGCCTCTATTTTGGTATAAAAGAGAGTTATGGATGCTGAGATGCATGTTGCTGTTATGAGTGTTCCCCTCTAAACTAACATAACCTTATTTTGTTATAAATAGAGTTATTAGCTATTGAGAAAGCATTTCTCTATACACTTGTCCTCCGATTTCTCTAAATAGACCTAACCTCTATTTTGGTAAAAGATAGGTATGTCCTATGAAAAGCAATTACTCTTATGACACTTGTTCTCCGAGTTGCTCTAAAATAGACATAACCTCTATTTTGGTGATCCATAGAGTTATGTTGGTCTAAGAAAGCAATTGCCGTTATCTGTTTATTCTAAATAGACATAACCTCCTATTTGGGTATAAAGAGAGTTATGTATGACGAGAAACAATTGATGCGTGATGTTTTACTGAAATTAGACATTACCTCTAATTTTGGGTCCATGCAGAGTGCTCATATATGAAATGAGATATACCTCTAATTTGGGTATGCATAAGTCTGCATATTTCAAATTAGACTTTACCTCTAATTTGGTAATGCAGAGTGTACAAATATCAAATTAGACAATACCTCTAATTTGGGTATGCATGAGTGCTTCATAATATGAAATAGAATATTACCAGCGTCTAATTTGGGTACTCCATAAGTCTCAATTTCATAGTTAGACATTACCCTCTAATGTGGTAATGCATAAGTGCACAGATTTCAAATTAGACATTACCTCTAATTTGGGTAATGCATAGTCTAACATATTTCAAATTGCCATTACCTCTTTAATTTGTAATGCAGAAGTGCTCATCTATGAAACTTCGATATAACCTCTCATTTGGGTAAGGCATAGTCTGCATCGTTCAAATTAGACCTTACCTCTACTTTGGGTAATGCAGAGAGTGTACAAATATCAAATAGAATTGACCCTCTAAGTGGGTAATGCAGAAGTGCTCATATATGAATTTAGATATTACCACTCCTAAAATTTAGGAGGTGGTGCCTTCAGTGTACAAATGTCAATTAGATCATTACCTCTCATTTGGGTAATGCATATCTACCATATTCAAATTAGACCTTCCCATCTAATTTGGTAATGCAGAAGTGTACAATATCAAATTCGACATTACCATTCTCTATTTGGTAATTCAGCAAGTGTAATCCATGTGAAATTATATATTGCCTCTAATTTAGGTAATGCGAAGGTCTATATTTCAAAATTAGACATTACATCTCATTTGGGTAATGCTAGTCCTACATATTTCACATTGGCCCATGTACCTCTTTAATTTGGGTAATGCAGAAGTGCTCATATATGAATTCGATTATTACCTCGAATTTAGGTGTTGCATAAGTGGTATCATATTTCAAGTAGACATTACCCTAGATTTGGGTAATAATGCATAAGTCTGACCTATTTCAAGATTAGACCTTACCTCTAATTTGGGTAAATGCCGAATGTAAAATATCAATTCGACATTCCCTCTAATTTGGGGTAATTCACAAGGGTATCAATGTGAAATTATATATTGCCTCTAATTTTATGTAATCACAAGTGTCTATATTTCAAATTATACCTTACCTCTAATTGGGTAATAGATAATATCTGCCAATTTTCAATTGGCCATTACCCCCTCTTTAATTTGGGTAATGCAGAAGTGGCTCATATATGAAATTATATATTATCCTCTAATTTGGGTAATGGAATAAGTCGGCATATTTCAAATAGACCTTACCTCTAATTTGGGTAATGCAGAAGTGTACAAATATCAAATTATACTTACCTCTAATTGGAGTAATGCAGAATGCTCATATATAAATTAGATATTACCTCTAATTTAGGTGGTGCATAAGTGTACATATTCAAATTAAGACAGTACCTCTAATTTGGGTAATGCATAATCTACATATTTCAATTGACCTTACTCTAATTTGGGTAATTCAGAAGTGTACAAAATCAAATTCGACATTACCTCTAATTTGGGTAATTCACAAGTGTATCAATGTGAAATTATATTGCCTCTCTAATTTAGGTAATGCAAAGTTATAATTGTCAATTAGACATTACCTCTAATTTGGGTAATGCATAAGTCTACATATTTCAAATTGCCATTACCCTCTGTAATATTGGGTATGCAGAAGGGCTCATTATGAATTTAGATATTACCTCTAATTTAGGTGGTGCATAGTGTTACATATATTTCAAATTAGACATTACCTCTAATTTAGGTAGTGCATAAGTGTACATATTTCAAATTAGACCTTACCTCTCAATTTGGTAATGCAGAAGTGTACAAATATCACATTCACATTACATCTAAATTTAGGTAATTCACAAGTGTATCAATGTGAACTTATATATTGCCTCTAATTTAGGTAATGCACAAGTGTATATATTTCAATTAGACATTACCTCTCTGTTGTAATCTACGTCACATATTTCAATTGGCCATTACCTCTTTAATTGGGTAATGCAGAAGTGCTCATATATGAATTTAGATATTACCTCTAATGTGGTACTGAATAAGTCTGTCATATTTCAAATTAGACTTACCTCTATTTGGTAATGCAGAAGTGTAACAAATATCAATTGACATTTACCTCTAATTTGGGAATGCAGAGTGGCTCATATATGAAATTAGATAATGAACCTCTATTATAGGTGGTGATAAGTTACATTTTCAAATTAGACATTACCATCTAATTTGGGTAATTGGCATTAAGTCCATATTTCAAATTAGACCTTACCTCTAAATTGGGTAATGCAGACGTGTACAATATCAATTCGACATTACCTCTCATTGGGTGAATTTCACAATGTATCAAAGTGAACTTATATTGCCTCTAATTAGGTAATGCATAAGTGTATATATTAAAATTCAAATAACATTACCTCTATTTGGGTAATGTCATAAGTATAACATATTTCAAATGGCCATTACCTCTTTAATTTGGGTAATGCAGAAGTGCTCATATATGAAATTAGATATACCTCAATTTAGGTGTGTCATAAGTGTACATATTTCAAGATAGACATGCCTCTAATTTGTGGTAATGCTAAGCTACATATTTCCAATTAGACATTACCTCTAATTTGGGTAAGCAGAAGTGTACAAATATAAAATTCGACATTACCCAATTTGTAATTCACGAAGTTACAATGTGAATTATATATTGCTCTAATTTGGGTATGCAGAAATGTCTATTAGCAATTAACTTAACCTCTATTTGGGGGGTAATTGCAGAAGGATACCAATATGAAATTAGATTTCTACTTTGGGTAATAGTGGGCGCGTGCAAACCGAAACCTGGACATTACCTCAAATTTATGTTATAATAACACTACTTCGACTTTATGAAGTTGTTATACCACTACTTCCTATTTAGACATGCTCTCCGTTCTCAGACAATGAGTGTTTAAGCGTTGAGTGGATCCATCACGACTCATCTTCGTACTGGTAATCCACACGAGTATTAACAAAGCCATCGTCAGGGAATTAAGTCTACCGTTACTGAAGTCGGGTGTAATCCTTGCTGATAGAAGGGGTAGAATACGGGAAACGCTACCACAAGATTTGAATCTTGTTAACCGTGCATTCGTAATTGGGGTGACTATTATGATGCATTTTCTACCCTTCGAAATTAGTGTTCTGATGTAAAAGAGAGGTTAAAAAAATGAATTGCTTGTTGCATTAAAGATAAAGCCCTCCAGAGTTGATTACAAGTAGTTACTCTATTACGCGTAAGACTATTGGCAAATAAAATGGACTTGAATCTTTTCGTACTACAAATGTTCTGATTCACATTTCTGAGATACTTGTTGATTCCGAATATCGACTTCAACTTGGTTCAGAAGACAACAAGATAGCTCGGTTCGTTACAATATGATTTTGTGAATCATCAAAATGGTGGAAGTGTGGGTGGGTTTTGTTGTTACAGCTCTATATCCCCCTTATCATCTGGCTTAAAAAAATTACAGATTCTGTACCTACTCATCTTTTTGGATAGGTCATCACGTTTTTTTAATTGTTTCTTTTCTAATTATCGTGTTTTCAATCTGAATGTGATGTATGGTATGGCTAATTGTGGTATTAATTAAAAATATTAAAAGTAACAATTAAATGATTTGCTAATAAATACCTCTAGGGGTCTATTCCATGACAAATAAAAATAATAAAAATAAAATTTCGTGAACTTCTCACCACGGAGCGGGTATGCTTAATCTTGTAGTGTCATAAATTGTATAAAAGTTTATTTCTTGTCAATGTTTTGATAATATAAATAACAACAACAATTTCATTTAAATATAGGCATGGGAGTGAGTTTCCCTTTTTTTGCCAATGGCCGGACAAATAGTTGTCAAATGTTGGATTGTCTTTCAAGCCCCAAAATTAAAAAAAAATATTGTTGTTTTGCATTGTTTTGTTTGTAACAACCCCCCCCCCAAAAAAAGAAAAATATTTTGTTTGGCAGCTCTCACTGTGTTTGCTCCCATTTTAAGAAAACCCTTTTTTATTCATTTAAGTTCATTGCATTGTGCATGAAAAAAATCGGCATATTTTTGTCAACATTTCACATGTAGCATTTTTAGCACTTAAGTTATAACCAAGGTGTGGGGGTTCCTATTGGACCCCAAAATTTGTTTTACGCTGCCAGATTAACGCGCCGCCCAGCCTCACCCGCTCTCCCCCCCCGCCCCACCGCAATAACGGGAGTGACAACCCCTTGTGTCACTTATCTAATTTAAGCCGTGGCGACGTCTAAAATTGGTATTTCTTGGCCACCCTCCCCTGGATGCACTCATTGGTTTTTTTATTAGTAGTAAGGCCACGTTTTCATCAACATTATTGCCAACTTTTTTCATACCTGGGGGTCATTTTTTTCAAACTCTGTGTCAAGCTTTGTTGTGATGTGTTTCTATGTGCATAAGACTATAAACTTTTACAGGAAACGAGAAAGAACACCTGATTCTTTTCTCCTTTATTACTTTTTTTTAACAGAGAGTTTTGAAAATTGAGCCATCTTTTTGTAAAAATGCAAATAGTTTTTCATTCATGGAAATTAGAAATGGCCAAAATAAAATTAGACTTGTCTTCATTATAACTGTAAATGTCCAACCTTCAGCAATACAGCTGAAATATGAACATTGACGCTTGAATTTTGACAATTTCTTGACATTTTTGGCTTCTATTTTTACTATTCCAAAAACCAGGTTCTTGACATAAAAAAGTTTTATTTATAAAATCACAAAGACAGAGCAGAGTGATTTTTTCAGGGAAATTGATTAGTTGTAGGCTGGATAACTTTGTACTGAATGCAAGCAAATCTCACCCATTGAGTTAGCAGAAAATTAGCTTTCTGGCCAAAGGTTGGACGTACCTGTGAACAGAATTTTGACTTAAAATCTTATTCTTATTGACATTTATTAAAATCAAAACCTGATTTAAGCTTCTATACGATGAACAACTACTACGTCCCCTATGAATGCTTGGTTTCATCTTCATCCCTTCCCATATTCCAAATCCTGTTAGATTTGCATGGGTTCTTGATTGAAGCTTGCGTTGGACGTGACATTGAAAATGTGAAACGGGGCAATTTTTTTGAAAAATTTACTAAAACTGATCGCACCTCAAAGTAAGTTGGTACTTCATTCACAAACCCCGGAACAACTAGAAACATATATAAATTTAAAGTTGGCAGACCTCCTCGTTTTTGAGATATGCAACTTGAGTGTGTTGGCCGTGACCAAATGTATTGGACGTGACTGGTTTGAACGGAAAATGTAATGTTGATATAGCCAAGCATTTTACCGTGGTTGTCAAAACTTTAGTACAATTGACTAGTCAGTGAAAGTGCTCTCAGAGAAGAAGTAACACAAACATAGAACTTTCTTCCTAAAGAGAACCATGGCTTGGGTATGTGTCATATAGTGGGACACCTGATTTTGGGAGGATGTACATTCGGCACTCAACTTTTTTTTTTTTTTTTTTTGTTTTTTTTTTTCTGGGTTTAGCAAAAGTGCGTAAAGTAAATAATTGTCCAAACGTGATAAAATTTGGGCTTATTTTAAAGCCTATTATTCTTCTTTCAAAAATGCATTATTTGTTCAACAGGTCTTATGCGTTGTCATTGTATTAAGCAAAAATGATAACGAAAGTCAACTGTGGTGGAGCCGCGGTGCAGGAGCGCGGTGCAGCCTCCTGTGTTAAAGTCTATGGGAATTAGGGGTGTGGACATGCTTACTATTTTTCAAATGGTTGTAAATGCAAACAACTAGTGATATGGAGATTTTTTCTCTTGCACAGGTTCCATAAATATCTTAGTATAAAATCCAAGTAATTTAAATCAAATTCAACCCTAATTATTGGATAATTAACTTTAATTTAATTAACTTTAACAAACAGCCGAAGTAATGCGATTGTTTCAAACGACACAAGCATTACCAACAAACTAAATGCTAATTCATCAACATTACTTTTAAATTAAATGAGCAAACTAACTTCTGCCTCTCCATAGTTAAATAATGCCATAATTAGTACCAATGAACTAATTAATGTACTAATTAACTAAATTTCGTAATGATGGCCTATTCGCATGTGAGACGATGGTCCGTAATTTCATACTAAAAATGAATACAAAAGATCAGGATTGCTGTTAAGAAAGAACTACGTATCAAATGAAGTTCTGGTTCCAATAGCAAGTGTATTATATGTGGAATGATTTTCAAGACTTCAAAGGCTTATCTCACACACATCGATCGATCGTGATGACATAATTGGTTGATAACATAACACCTATTAATTTGAACACCACCCTGTAGGTGTTTCACTTTGGAAAGGTATGGTATCTGTAATACATGGAATACACCAGTAATGATCAAAATTTCTTACAAACAAGAACCTCAGCCCACAAAATGTCTGATTATGAGGTACAAAGCATAAAAGTATTAATCCTAAAATATGGGTGTCATTACAAGTTGATATCTACAATTTCATCCCACCTGTACAAGTAAACTACTTTGTTCACTGTCCAGATCTTGCATATGATATTCTGGAAGATTTCCAGCAAGTAATTACAATGCTTTCTTACTGTTTTATATGATCATTTGTACTTCATAGATGAAACGCTGTATTTTTCACAAAAAATGTGGTCTATTTTGGCCACCCTGTATGTCACTGGTCCAATAAACTGATTATACCAAATTTTATATGGTGTGAAAGCCTATAGCTTATGCCTGTAAGAATATATAATTATTTTGAAGGTACTACTTGTCTTCAAATTTGTCATCAGATTAACATATAAGTGAAAAATGTGTTTTTTTTGTTTTGCACCCTATATATTTTCTTCGCACACCTGTATATCAACGTCAACATTGCAAATATAGAGGCCTAACCTTCAGCTTTCAGAAAAAGTATGGTGGGTCTTTTACTATAGAGTTGTACATCATTTTAATGTCTGCTACCAAATATAGAAATTGAGGAATTTACTTGTTTTTCCATGATGTAACGTTAGTGTGTCCCACTATACGACACATGGACCATCTGCAAAAAGTGGTGGACGTGACAAAATTGTGAACGGAAAATTGCGGACAAGATTTCGAATAACCATATTTGAATTAATTCACAGGACCAGTCATAGAATTTTGTGTGAGGCATTATAATGAGGGATTGTCTTGTAAATGAACAATAAAATGCCACAGTATCCACCACAGGAATGCAGTGTAATTGATAAAATTGTTTTTGTGTTTGGGTATTCAATGTGAACGGAAAATGTCACGTCAACACTCCATTTTTTAATTGCCTCCATATAAGTTTTTGCGCACTCTGCGACACCTTATTTAAAATGGTAATAAAGTGTCACTAGTGGCCTAAAAGAACTCAAAAGTAAAAATGAGAGGTTCTCAAACTAATATGGCAGCTGAAAACAAGAAGGGCATGTATTTTTGGTTGACGCCATATCAGTCAAATTTGACCATTTGGTGGGCCGTATCCTGAAATACAAGCACCAATACCAGTTGGTTTAGGTATGGGAGGTAGGTCTGGTAGAGATCTAAGTGTAAAACACAAAAAAGTGGCTATGTCTCACTTTCCGTAAAAAATCTTTAGTTTTTTTAAGTGAAAATTTCAAAAAGTTGGCAATTACTGTGAAACGGGCAGTAACAGCGAAAATAATAGGTTTTATACCGATCGAAATAAATCACCGGGGACATCATCATGCCGTTGATTCAGCGCAGGAAGATTACACGTAATATAAACATGATAATGCGAGTATAGGCATATCGCGTTTGCATCTTCCTCGGTACTCGCAGAGGTCTGTAAATAGGTAATATTTATTAATGAATATTAAACAGCAGTAGAAGAGCTGAGAAACAATGATAATACAAATGAATAACGTTGTGTGGTGCAGAGTGAATTGGTTGATACATTTGGAAAACAGCAAGCAGCGGGTGTTCGAAGTTCCGAATCACATTCATGCATTGCACGACCAGTTCCGATAATAGTAACTAGAGGTCTTTACATACACATTTTATGGCTGAATTTAACATTGGACTGGACCTCAATTACGAGAACTTCCTTTTCGGACCAGCATACAAATAAGAAATACCTATGTATTCATGGTACGAGCACTCAAATACCACAGTGCTTTTGTGACTTTCACAGAAATTTCTTTTGGCTGTCAATGATACTTACAAGATCTTGAGAAATGCCGTCATGTAACAGCACACCTTGTTTAAACCCGATTCCCGAGAGTATTGTAAAAAAATGTTCTTAAATTTCAAGTTCCACTTTCTCCGTCCAAACTCCCTGGATTTTATTATGATGGCGCAAGAGACAGGCACCGTTAGGTCAGCACAGAGGTCCCCCCCCCAGCTGAAATTAAAGACCCAAATAAATCGGGAAAGTCCGTCGAACAGAGAGTAGAGAGGCAAACTATATGAAGTGAGAGCTCATGATCGCGGTCGTACGTGGCGCATTATTATTCACGCTCTGTCAATACGTCATACTGCATAACTTAGGACCACGTCCGGTGTGGCGCTATCACTACAAAACGTGTATGGGTATTTTTACACAATTTCGTTCGCCTGAAGCCTGTAACATACTTCCAGTCAAAGCAAGCGATTAGCATGCGCAAACCGGACTTTGACACAAGATCAACTGTTACGCCTGCTCATGAGCAGAAGTCGCTCGCTGGACCGTAGCTGCAACTGGAAATATATCATGGGGTTTTTACAAAATGTTTATACAACATTGGGGTTCGCACATGTATGACCGTTCCCCGGTCTCATGTCACTTGGATTTCCGGTTTGGACTTAGTCTGTGAAGTGAAATTATCGTCCTCTGAAAAGTGCATCAAATATGCTCTTCTAAGTTTATATTTCTTCCTGAAAACTACTTAAAACATTTAAGGGTTGTCTACCGATGTCTTACAGCCCAAAAGTAAGTAATTTTGCTAAACATGGACTCATTTAGAGAAGCGTTAAGTTGAGCAAAATTGTTTTCTACATCGGTCCCGCGTCATTTTTGCATGACTTGAGGGCCAGTAAAATATGTCAGGTTGATAAAAGATAAGGCCAGTCAAGTCATGCTTAGCAGTACTGGCATTGCGCTTGTGTATTGACCCTGTCAATCTCATGTATTGCATGAATAATGCAACACGAATGCGACTGAAGTGTTTCCAAGTGGTCGAACAGATTAGTGGTCGAACCACTGACCCATGCATGGATGTCACAAAGAGCGGGTCATTTGAAATTTCCATTTAGCGTGATTAGCGTTAATTAGTTCGGACTCTGCACACGTGTGAGATGGACACTGTGCACGTTTAAGGCTGGTGGACAGATCAGATTTCCTCCAAATAAACATTGCAATTTTGCAGAAACCAGGTAACACTGACTTCATTTAAACTGTGGTATGCTTTGGGAGCAGTGCTCTTTCTAATGTACTTTCAATTCAAGTATTATAAAAGGCAATTGGTAATTTTATTTTTCTAGCCAGCTAAGGATGAATTTAGTATTCTGCCACCACTTAAAATTCGGCACCTTTAACATGCGGTTTATTCCGTTAACGTTGCCGAATTCGTACTTGTGGCAGAATACTAATTCTTTCCCATAGCATAGGTAGAACATGTTTTGTTGGTACCTTTCATAAGTAATTAGGTCGATTTCCGGTTGTACCTGTTTGTACGTAGTGACATGACATTTTAAACTTACCATTTTAGCCTTTTCCTGGCAGTTATAACATCTAAAAAAAAATCTTGGAGAGGAGAAATAATGTATTTTCCCAACATGTAAATATTTTGCAGATAAAGTGAGTTTTTATCAGTCAAAAAAAATGTTGAAAATCACATCGCCGCTTACAGCGCAGAAACACGTCTTCTCATGTCGCCAGCCATCTTGAAATTTGATCCAGAAGCTCTCACTACTTTCCATGCATTAAACTGAGAATTAGAAAGTATCCGATTTAAAAAGGGTCAGGACCTTTTTCACAGCAAAACAACGAGTGTTTTGATACCAAACTTGATAGAGATTGATGACGCAGAAGATATTTTTGTTAGATATTAAGATAAACTTCAAATTATGGTAAGTTTTATCGCATTTTCTTGTTAAAAAAGGTTAAAAATAAGCATTATGGAGGCCATGCAAGGGTGATGCAAAGGGGCAAAAAAATGAAAATTTGGAGTTTTCTGTACAGGATCATCAACTTTTTTCTGGCATAGGATGTGTAGCATAGCTTCGCAATAGCGATTTGTAAAAAAAAATTAGGCACGCGAGAATAGGTTAATGTTATTAATTTTTTTGTAATTTTTATTTATTTTTATATTTTTTTCTTTTTATATATATCATTTTCTAGCATCAAAAGTTATGCCGGACTTAAACATGTGTTCATACTTATGGTATGAAGATGACCAATGATATCCAAATGCCTTTTAAATTAAATTTAACCATGGATACAAAATTTAAGTAGATTTCATTTCATGCAAAAGTGTGCCCATATTGGGCATTATGGCTTAATACAGTTGCCGGGAAAAAATTGACAGGCATGACATTGAAAATTAAATAATAAAATTATGAACTCCGTTTCAACATAACAAGCTATGAAGTTGGTTTAGATTACCATTGTATTTCTTTTTTCACCAGCTTTCCAGTGTACCAAACTTGTGGAGGTTTCTGAAGAAATCATTTCAACCGACACTTCCTTACTTGGAGGCTGTCAACAATTCCATGTTCCACCAAAATCCCGATTTACTTTTTAGGCGTCTAACTATTTGAAGTTACGGTTACTTGCGTCAAAACAATTCAACCCTAATACCTTAATACTATACCTGTGTCCTTTGGTTAAATCGCAGCCAGAAATATCACGAAACTTCGCAAAATGAACCTGGAATCTTCCTTGATTCTCGCCCCTTTCCAGCACACAATGTCAACACTGAACAGTGCCGGCCATTTTCAAGATCGTAATTGTAGGACAGCAGCAAATCAACAAGTATGAAAATTACCACTCAGGCAACCATTTGTATGACGCCGACAACATTGTATTAAAAGATATGTACATAGTTGCCGACTTGTTAAGGTTGGAAGCACTGTTGCTGAATTGACTAGTGCATAATCGATTTGAACGCAATTCCTGCCCTTTTTGTAGAATTTGGAAAACCATTTTTTGCACTTTACAAAATAGGGTTTATATTTATTTGGCGGCTGTTATTTGCAGCCATCTCTCGGTATATTTGCACAGGGCATGTGTTGTACAATGTGTTAAAAATAAAAAATGGGGGGTGGGGGTGGGGTGGGGACATTGGGGGGTCTCCCCCATCTTGGAAGTGACACAGTATACATAAGGGAACCGTTCATTAAGTACGAAGGAGGGGGGCGGGAGAATTTCCAGTTGGTTGGAAAAATTACGCAACCCCCCCTATTACCACAATGTAAAATGACACAACACCAATTACTGCCACATGAAAAATTTACACAACCCACCCCCCCCAAATATGCCATACAGGTCATATCACTTCATTATAGGCCTAATGCTTAAACTCCTGTTAAAATGTGTCCATTGTTCACACATGTACAGCCAAAGAAGTTAAATGATGTGTGCTTGGCTTCATTTTATTCAATTCATATGTTTCATAAAAGGCCCCGGGAAAAGGCAAACAAGTTTTCATAAACAATAAAAAGTCAAATTCAATCAAAATGTTTCCCTTCCAAATAGTAATGGCACTTAAAAATGTCCTGTCCTGTCTGCCTTGAAAGTCTCCCAGATCATGTAAGGATTTAGTATTCATAAAAAAAAACTAAAATCCTTCCTGAAATGGAGCGCCACAGGACATTTAACAATTTTAAACTATTATGGTAAATATGAGGTTATTTGGTCAATTGGGGGATGCAGGGTGTGTAGGGGACATGCCAACATAAACAGCAACAGCAAATTCAAAACAGCATAATTCCGGGTGGCTAGTCTGTTTCAAAGACTTAACAGTAGGAGGGCGCTCTGACGCATATCGAACCGTTACACACAGACTCGACTAAAGACTAGGCCTGCCTGGTCACGAATATTAAATCTAAATGACCGTTATTAGAAATTACAATATTTTGCAGCGGGGTTAATCCACGAACCCCGACGGATTTTGAAGTCAATAATTTTAGAATTTATCATGATATGACTAAGATCTTTTGAAACAAAAGGTTAAGAGATGATTTTTTTAATGGCACTGGGACCGAGACTGTCTAGGTAAATGCACGTAGCAGTTGCCCAAATTACCGTTTGGAAAGCCCCATTGCCCAAATCGAGCAGATCGTGGCCTACACCCCCCCGGGGATGATCATATTGACCATCTCCCCTCAAAATATTGGGGATCACCCGCTTTCCCCCCCCCCCCCCCCCCCCCCAGCTTTACGCCTATGCTGCCTGTAGACATGGACCATAACCCTTCTGATCTGTCTTTCTGTGTTCTTCTTTCTTGGGTAATTTATGATGTTGAAGAATTTGTTTCAGTGTTCATTGAACTAGCAACTTTGTCAATACTCCCTTGTTCTAACAAGTTGTCCCCATTCGTATTCATGCTATTCCTTATTTTGAATTTTGTTTCTCCCCTTTGTCGCTCCATGGCTCTCATTTCTTTCTTTGCAAGTTCCAGCACATATTCAAGATGAGATCATTACTATGTTTTCATCAATTATTTTTTTTACATCAATCTCTGACAATGCTTTCAATTCCTCTAAGAATGAGGTTTTCGCCCAAAACATCAGCTTCAAATTGGCATGCGGATGGAAGTCGTCTGGCTTCCTTTTAGCACTCTCTTCATAATAATAGATAATAAACATATTTATTTGAATTACTTGCAAAATCAGAAACAGAAATATAAATATTAAAATGCATTCAAGCTAGTAATTCTGGATAAGAGGGTTGTAAACCGATCACAGGGGTGCTCTCATATCCAAAGAGAAACAAAGATATATGCACACAGAGCAAGATTGCATGATAGGAAACCAAAAGAATAGGCAAGGCACATTAGTGCAACATGAAAAAAAATCATTCAATGTTTTAAACTGATTAGAGAGCAACAATTAACCATGTCTATATAAAATGGTCCTTACAAAATACATAATAATTTACAAAACAACACTACATTTTTTAACATATTAACTTAGTAAACTTTCAAAAGTTGATAATTTTTAACAGCAGCCAAAGGAAATTCAGTCTTTTAGGTCAGAAGTCTATGAGGTTACATGTGTGTGTGTATTTTGGTTTTGCATTTCTTTTCTTAGGAAGGATATAAATTTACCATGACCCCCCCCCCCCCACTCCCTACAAAAAAATTTTCACATGACCCCCCTATTGGCCAATCAAATTTTACATGACCCCCCTATATTTTCCCAGCCCCCCTCCCTTGTAATTAAATGAGGGTCCCTAAAACTGTCAAGACCCCCTTTTTCAGCATATTTTCACCCCAAGAGCCCAATTTTTTTAATTTCATTTAATTCACCCAAAGACTTCATCAATTTTGAGAATTTTACCACTGTACATTTCAACACTCTGGATTTTTTTAAAGTTGCAAAAATCTCATCCAAAGGCCCCATAGAAACCCCTATTATGTGACAGTGACATTTGGCTGTCTCTAACCGGTCACCAAAGACCCTATTTTTTCGTCTCTGTCACGAAGGCAAGTGATCCGCCAGAAAGAGGGATTTGAAATTTGCAGGAATAGCTTAAAGATGTACAATGAGAGATTTTGAAGACCCAATATTGTGTCATAATATTACAGGTCAAAAAAGTACGTCCCCCTCTGACAAATGTGCGTTTTTGCTAGACAAGTAGGCTCCTAACTGTCAAAAATGTTAAAATGTACACGGAAATGTTACATTTACTGGGCCAAAAACAAGTTTCACCAGCATTGACCTTTTTTCTCCCTGAAACGACTCATTATAAAATTTGATGACAAATAAAAAAAATGGGCACATTTTTGCATACGGCTTTAAACAGGTCGAGAAATCATGTTTAAACGATTTTTTTAAAAGATTATTTTTCCACTATTATTGCACATCCGATTCCCATAAATGGATCACAGATAGCTTTAGGAGTTTCTTCTTGCCATTGGTATCAATTTAAGTACCAACATTCCCATTATGACGTTCACTAGGATCATAAGCTGAGGAAAGTATAAAATACCGGATATAGGGGGAAAAAATGATGTTTCGTCAATATTTCCCCACTCAAAAAAGTAGCACTAAAACTCTCTGAGTATAAATCTATAGATCCCATCAAAGTAGAGGCAAAAACCGTATGAAAATCGGATTTTCCAAACATTTTGTGGTGAAAAAAAAAACACATTTTCACCTAGTCTACACTGTGTACTATGGAAATGACAGTTGTGCTGACATGTGAAAACTTTATAACGTCAGTCTGAAGTAATTCTAGGCATGTTGGTACTCGTTTTTGGTACCAATGAAAGAAGATGACAATAGCTATCTATGGCACGCTCCACGTATCAAATCATGCGAGTTTCAGCGCTGTATATGAGTGACCCCGCTATATGGCGAGTTTACAGCGCTGCCTATCCAGTTTGAACTCTATGTGCCGAGTTTCATAAATCATGTCCAGAATAAATCATGTCCAGAATAAATCATGCGGTTTTAAAAAACTGGACATGATTTTTCACATGTGCAAACTGGACATGATTGTGACACATTACAACCAAAAAACTTGTCGGTTTCTCATGTTGAGGAAAAACTCATGTCGAGATTTGAAATCTGGACATGATTTATGTCAAACTCACCATATAGAGAGCAAAAATCGATGTATAAGGGCAAACGGACATATAGCGCTGTAAACTCGACAATAACGCTGCACACGGGACATATGGCGAGGAAAACCGATACACAGCGCGTGAAACTCCATGCGCGGGAAACTCGTTGATACGTGGAGCGTAACAACTGGAAATGATTTATGTCAAACTCAAACCATAAGAGAGCACAACGCGATGTATAGAGGGAAAACTGGACAAATAGCGCTGTAAACTCGAAATATAACGCCGCACACTCGACATATGGCGTGGAAAACTCGATACACAGAGCGTGAAACTCGACATGCGCGCGCGGGAAAACTCGCCATGATTGATACGTGGAGCGTTGGCCATAGCTATCCATTGGTACCAAAATCAAGTGTCTGTAGTATTCCCGTGTTGTACTAGGCATGTTGGTACTTTCCGTCCGGGATTTTTCTCGATGTTAAATCCTAGGTACGAAACGTGCATTTTAATTGTCGTCAAATTAAATGACATATCAGTGATTTGAAAAATATTTGAAAATTGCGGAGTAAATTAAAGGAAGGATAAGTCTGTACAATTCTCATAAGTTACCTTTTCCAGCTGTAGAATTGACAGAAAAGGATAAAACGGCAGTGTTCCAAGAGACGATTTCCATTCAATTAAGTGTTGTAGTAGTGTCCGAACGGACAGAATGACTAAAATCTCGTTCTGTCGTATTAGGTGCTTCTGGTCTTAGCATGTGCAGGGTATGTAGGCTACCTTAATTGACATCATGCAAAAATCTGATTTTGATGATTTTGTCGATTTGCTGATTAGCAAATCACTGATAGTGTTCTTTAATAACTATGACACATTATGACATCAACATTGCAGTGAACATTCAATTTTTGTAACCAGGTTAAGGAAAAAAAAAGGTAATTTTCAGAAAATGGTACCTTTGTCAGGGGGACTTTTAATTTATTTGACCTGGAGAATTTCATATAGATTAGACAGCTCAAGGGATTTCTGACCATGATTTTTCTACAGAAATGTCTTCAAAACAGAGAAAAAAGTAATTTTATTTGCTTATTTCATATAAAAATAGGCTGAATTGTATTTGCTCCATACGATATAGAAATTTCACCATTTTTTGTACCAAGAAATATTTCTCACTCAACTTAATCCTTTTGGATGGGATATTTTTGATGAAAAGCTACATCAGGGCAAAATCATACTTCCAAATTTTTTAGGGAACTGATATGTAAAATCTCTCGTTGCACCTTTAAAATGAAGGATAAGTCTAACAGATTCTCATAAGTTTTTTTTCAAACTGAAAAACTGATAGAAAAGATGTTGAGAAGGAAGAAAGAACAGTATTCAAAAGATACGAATCTCCATTCTGTACGTGTTGTAGGACGTAGTAAGTGTCCGTACAGGTACGGACAGTAATGACTAAAATATCCCATTTTTCTGACAAGATAGGCTACACTGTTACAAAATGTAAATGTACACGAATGTTACACCTTTAATGGGCAAAAAAAGTTTCACACGAGTTGACTTCTCCATGATTGGAAAAAAAGACTCATTATTAAATTGATGAAAATAAAAAATGGCACATGTTTAGCCTAGGGCTTGAACAGTCGAGAAAATCATGTTTTTTAAAGATTTTTTTAAAGATTCTTTTCCCCCTATTATGGAACATCCGATTCCCATAAAATGGTTTATCTGTCAGATAGCTTAGCGTTCTTCTTTCCATTGTATCCAATTTAAGGACAACATTCCCATTTGACGTCACCTAGACGTCAAGCTGAGGAAAGGGAGGGGAAAGTATAAATAACCGCGATATAGGGTGAAAAAAAATGCTTTGTTTCGCAATATTTCCGACTCAAAAAAGGAGCACTAAAAACTCTATGAGTATAAAACTAGTCATATCCCATCAAAGAGAGCAAAACCGTGTGGAAATCGGTTATTCCAAAAAATTTGTGGTGAAAAAAAAAAAAAAACATTTTCACCTATTTTACACTGTGTGACTATGGAATTGACAAGTTGTGCTGACATGTGAACTTTATCACGTCATGCTCTGACGTAATTCAGGCCAATGTTGGTACTTTTGGTAACAATGGAAGACGGAGATTGACACTAGCTATCTATGGCACGCGCCACGTATCATATCATGGCGAGTTTCATGAGCTGTATATCGAGTTTACCCCGCTATAGTCGAGTTTACAGCGCTGCCTATCAGTGAACTCTATGTGCCGAGTTCATAAATCATGATCCAGAATAAATAAATCAGTCCAGAATAAATCATGCCGAGATTTAACACACACTGGACATGATTTTTTTTAAAAATGTGCAAACTGGACATGATTTTTTTACACATACACCAAAAAAATTGTGGAGTTTTCTCATTTGTTGAGAAAAAAATCCGTCGAGATTTGAAACTGGACATGATTATGTCAAACTAACCATATAGAGCGCAAAAACTCGATGTATAGAGGGCAACTGGACATATAGCTGTAAAATCGACATATAAAAACGCGGCACATGGACATATGGCGGGAAAAACTCGATACACAGCAGCGTGAAAATCGACATGGCGGGGCAAACTCGTTGATACGTGGAGCGTTAAACACTGGAATGATTTATGTCAAACTCACAATATAGAGAGCACAACCGATGTTATAGAGGGCCAACTTGGACAAATAGCGCTTGTAAACTCGACATATAACGCTGCACACTCGACATACATGACATATAGCGGGGTAAAACTCGATATACAGCGCCTGAAACTCGACATGCGCGGGAAAAACTCGCCATGATTTTGATACGTGGATGTGAGTGCCAGAGCTATACATTGGTACCAAATCAATGTCTGTAGATATTCCTGGTTTTACTAGCATGTTGGTACTTCTCCGTCCGGGATTTCTCGATTGTTAAATCCAATGTACGAAAGGGTCATTTTTTTAATTCGTCTTCAAATTAAATCCACTATCAAGTGATTTGAAAAATATTTGAAATTGGGCAAGGAGACCCTTCCCCCCCAAAGTGACGGTAGTCTGACATTCTCATACGTTACCTTTCCCAACTGTTAGAATTGACAGAAAAGGAATTAAAACGGCCTCAGTGTTCAAAGATACGATACTCCATTCAATTAGTGTTGTAGTAGTGTCCGAACGGACAGTAATGACTAAAATCTCGATTTCTGTCCTTAGTTAGGTGCTTCAGGTCTTGTAATTTGCAGGTATGTTAGGCTACCTGTTACTTGTTACATAATGCAAAATCTGATTTTTGATGATTTTTTCGATTTGCTGATTTAGCAAATCACTGATGTTGGCTTTAATAAATGATGTGAACATTACTCACATTAACTTGAAGCGGGAACATTTCACATTTTGTAACCGGTTAAGGAGCGTAACTTTACCAGAAAAATTGGATACCTTGTCAAGGGGACTTATTTATGTTGAACTGGAGTAAAGTCAGTTCATTATAGATTAGACAGCTCAATGGATTTCTACCATGATTTTTCTACAGAAATTGTCTTCAAACAGAGAAAAAGTAATTTTTATTTGCTTATTTCCAATAAATTAAACAATAGGGCTGAATTTCGTATTTGCCTATCGATATTGAAAATTTCACAATTTTTGTTACCAACGGAAATATTTCTCACTCAACTTAATCCTTTTGGATGGGAATTATTGTTGATGAAAAAGCTTTACATCAGGGCAAAAATCAGTATTTCCAATATTTTTAGGGATGCCTGATATGTAAAATCTTCGTTGCCCCTTTTAAAATGAGGTTATGGATAAGTACTTAAAGAATTCTCCTAAGTTTTTTTTCAAACTGAAAAACTGTAGAAAAGAGTGGAGAAGGAAGAGAAAACAGAAGTTATTCAAAGATACGAATCCCATTCATTTACGTGTTGTGTTGTAGACGTAGTAAGTGTCCGTACAGTGTGGACAGTAATGACCTAAATATCCCATTGTGTCTTTATTGCATGCATGGGTTGGTTTTGGTCCTATTACTTGCAGGGTATGCTAGGGTACCCTATTGTTACAGACGTGCAAAAATTGATTTTGGTGATTTTTTAATTCTCTGATTAGACAAATCACTGAGAGTGACTTTATGGTCCCCTTCAGAAACATTGGCCTTAGAAGTAACTTTAGCCAGATTTCAGCTCCCGAGGCTTCAAATTTATAAAAAATTGCAGATCCAAGCGCCCCTATACTTCGACTGAAAACAAATCAGTTCCAAGCCCCCCAAAGTTCAGAAAATCAGGGGCGCAAAGACTCTACCCCGGGGAACAGCCGGCATATTTTGTCTATAGAGAAGAAGAATAAAAGTGTAGTTTGCAACCAACATATTAATTAAAAGGGAGGCGCGTCCCAAATAGGTCGTCCAATATATGTAATGGTTTCGAACCATGAACACAACACCCCATATCACTGGGACCAACACCTCCAATACACCACACCCCAACCCCCGGACCACACCCAACAACCCCACGACCACACCCAACACCGAGCAACACCAATACCCTCGATAAACCACACCCATATCCCCCAGACCCACACCCCATATCAATGGACTACACACAACACCCTCACAAGTGTCAGCCCTATGCAATACCACCGACCACACCCCATACTCCCGAGCCAAACCCCTCCGGACAAGATTCTCCATACCCCCGGGACCCCACCCCCATACCCCCGACCACACCCCATACCCCGGACCACACCCCAACTCGAATCAGTTCGAGCCACCAATTGTCAGCCCTATGTGACGTATAGATCTCCATATATTGTCCAAAAGTGTCAATGAAAAAAATCTTGAAAATAGGTCACATATGACTAATTAATTAATTCAAATAGGTACTTAGAATGCATATCTACTGTTGTAAATAGAATCATTTTGATAATCGTAGCCCCAACCCTTCCACCCAAGTTTTCACCCTATGGACGTACAATCTCCCGTATTGTTCACACGAAAAAGGCTCACGACACACGACGCAAACGCCGACACCGACGACGACCGTGGGTAAACAGGAGGGGGGGGGGGGGGGAAGGGGGCAGGTGTCCCCCCTGACGACTTTAGCAGGGAAAAAATTTGCAAATCATGCTAATTCAGCGTTTTTTAGCCCTTTTGACCGGGGAAGAACAAGAAAAAAAAATTGCCTTTTGACCCTCCTGAGAGGGAAAATTTCCCAAATTGGGAAATTTGCCCCCTCAGAGCGGGTAGGCCCGTTACGACATGACGAACGACACACGGATCATGCTGCCAAATAAGGTTTTCTATCAGACGACCTAAAATATATGGTTTAAACACATTTCAAGAGTCACCCTGGGGAATTTCCTTTAGATTTTGATGAAACTTCAATGTCAATTTGTTGTCGTGGGTCATAACAGAAAATAAAATTCCTGTAAAAAGGAAAAGGTCGGCCAAGTTGAGAGTCTGTTATTTAAGTCTAAGTATAACTCTACAATACTGAACATATACAAACTCACACATTACTAAAATTACTGCAAAAGAGATAGAGATTACCTAAATACCAGTGTTTTCCGTTCCCAAGCACCAGCATTAAAAACATAATTTAAACATTCAGAAGGATGATATGATGATTAGAACACTTCATAGAATAAAAACACCAGAAATAGCAGAATGTCTTTATTGGTATGAAAATCTATCGGGCACATAATGAAATTATTCCCTTAAATAAAACTTACCAGATGTTTTTCATGGACAGTGGGTATTCCGTGCGAAAAATATCAGATTTATCCGACAAATGTACACAGCTGTACAGAAATCATGAGAACGCTAACACGGAAAGGAAGCTACCATGTTATTCCCTGTGGTAGAGTTACAACGCGGCATGCAATACCGAAACAGACAGCAGCGAAAATATATCACGTGACTTCAGCAAGTGTGCCACAAGCTAATCTTGTGAACTTCGTTTCAAGAGCACAGCAAAAGGATAGGAGCGAAGTTCGTTTAGAAATTGTATTGCAAAAAAACTACACGTTTTAAAACCTGTGATTTGAGAAAAATTTAAAGATGGGTTGTTTTATATACTATCATTTTTATTCATTTGTGATTAACAAAGGTTTTAAGCTTGGCCTAAATACTAAAAAATGAAGGTGCGGCCCGCAGGGGATGAGTGCCCATCTCTCTGTCATTGTCATTGGCCATAAACAACGTAATTGTATATTAGATGAATGGAGCACGGGTGGACACTTGGTCGACGAACACAACAGCATTCCCGAGACACGCCTGTTTAACAGAAGTAGTTGTATCCCGGGTGTGCACGTTTAGAGACATGCCATCCCATACTCGCAAATCCAATGAGCTCATGAATTGGCTTGATTCTGTAGTCCTGCATGTTATGTCGCTTCTCCGAAACATTCTCAATGGGAACAATTTTGTATAAATGACCGCCTCTTACCATCTGCTTGGGCTCTTTTTGCATGACCCATCTGCCCGTCCCGGCCTCAATTACGACGCCCAGGTTTCCACTCCATTGTATAGAGATCAGTGTTCGCAACACACTAAGCCGCGGTTTCAGCCATCTAGTCCCTTTTCACGGTACCGAGTCCGTCGCGCTTCTTTGTTATGCGCGAGTTTCCTCCTTTCTTTTTTTTCAACTCTCTTCTCCGCCTCCCCGCTATTTTCTCCACCACCCTCGGCCCCCAAATGTATGCCCTTTTTTGCTAACTTTTCTACTTGAACCGGCCCCCGTTTTCCAGCTTGTGTTTTTTCCTTTCCCCTGTTTAACGTCCCTCCCCGTGCTCGTCTGTCTCCGGCCAGCCCTTGCCTCCCCCCCGCTCCTCTTTCACTTGGTGTGCCCCAGGCCTCCCCCCATGGTTGTGGCCACACCGCTCGCTGTCCATAACCACCCTGGCGGCTTCGTTAATGCGTTCTCCTGCCTTTGCCCGTTCGTTCGCATTGCCCCTGTTTTTCTTCGCCCGGCCTCCTGCCCTGCCCCGCCCCCCCTCTGGTCCCCCCTCTTTCGGCTCTTTCTTCTCTCTACCCTGTTCCCCCTCCACCTTGTCCCCCCCCCCGGGGCTTTTTGCCTTGCCGCTGCGCCTCCCCCCCGTGCCGCCGTCACTACCTGGCGCCGTTCAACCTCCGCACCATTGCACGGCCCGTCCCCTCCCGGCTTCCCCGTTCAGCCTTCAACGTTCTTGTTGGTTTTGCCTTGTTTCCCCCACTCTTCCGCCTTCCACCGTTCTTCCCATCCTTGCCCACTTTTCAGTGGTAGCTCTTCCTCTGGTCATTTCGGAAAAGAAGGGGGAGAGGGGGCGAAAGAGAGAGAGAAGGGATTAAGTGGGAGAGATGAGAAAAAGAGGGAAGGAAGGAATGGAGAGGGGGAGGAGGAAAGAAAAGGAGAGGAGGAGAAGAGATGGAGGGAGAAAGAAGAGGGAGGGGAAGGAAACAGGAGGAAGAGAAAAGGGAGAGAGGAGGAGAGAAGATAAAAAGAAGGGAAGATGAGGAGAGGGAGAGAGAAGGGATAAGGAGAGGGGAGAGGAGAGGAGAAGGAAGGAGAGAAGAGGAGGAAAAGAGTGTGGGAGGGAACGGAGAAAGCGAAGAGGAGGGGAAGGGCGGAGAAGAGAGAGGGACGGAGGGGGAGGAGAGACGAGAGAAAGGGAAGAGGGAGGGGAGAAGAAGGGACGGGAACAGGAGAGAGGGAGGAGAGAAGGGAGGAAGAGGAGAGAAGAGGAGGAGGGGAGCAGGGAAGGAACGGAGAGGAGGGGAAAGAAGGGCGGGAAGAGGGAAAGCGAATACTCTAGAGTAGGAGGAAACGTGGAGGGGAGAGGGGGGGAGAGAGGAGAGAGGGAGAAGGAGAGGAGGGGGAGAGAAGGGAGGGAGATAGAGAGGGGAGAGAAAAAGGGATAAAGAGGGGAGGGAGACAACGGGAGGAGGGAAAGAAGGGATGAAGAGGAGATGGAAAAGGCGGGGGAAAAAGAGAGAAGGGACGGGAAGAGGACAGGGGGGAGAGCAAGAGGGAGAGGAGAAAGGGAAGGAAACGAAGAGAGCAAGAGAAGAAATAGAAGGAAAAGGAGGAGGAAGAGAGAGAGGGGGAGAAGAGGGATAAGAGAGATTGATCATATTAATATCAGCTATCATTCTGAAATGTAAACTATTGGAAGTATGATAATTACTTTCTTATAATATTCTCTTCTCTAATCATGTAAGTTGTTATGTCTATTTCTCTATTCCTCCTCTCCTTATTTTTTCTTCGCCTTTTTCGAAGGGACGGGGGACAGGCGGGGAGTAAGGAGGGAGGGGAAGGAAGGAGAGGTGGAAAAAGGGCGAAAGAGGGAGAAAGAGGGAGGAAGAGGAGGAGAAGTAAGGAGAGGAAGGAAGGAAGGGGGAGAGGAGAGGGGGAGGGAAAGGGAAGGGGAGGAGGAAGAGAAAGGAGAGGGAAGAAGAGAAGGGGGGAAAGAAGGGAGAGGGAAAGAGGGGGCGGAAAGGGAGGAGGGAGAAGAAGGAAGGAGGAGGGGGGGAGGAAGAGGGGAAAGAGAGCGAGAAAAGGGAGAGGGAGGGAGGGAGAAAGGGAGAAAGAAGAGGGGAGGAGGAGAAGAAAATGGGGAAAGAGGGAAATAGGAAAGGGAGGAGGGGAAGGAGGAGGGGAGAGAAAGAGAAGACAGAGGGAAGGGAGAGAGGGAGGGACAGGAGGGAGAGGGAGACGCAAGAGAGAGAGGGGAAGGGAGGGAAGGAGGAGAAGAGGAGAGGATGATCGGTGAAGAGTGGGAGAGGCAGAGAGAGGGAAAGAGAGAGGAGAAGGGAAGAGGAGGAGAGAGGGAGGAGGGAGAGGGAGGAGAGAGAGAAGGAAGAGGGGAGAGGAGCTTTTCTATTATTTTGGAGGAAAAAAAGGAAAGAGGGAGGAAGAGTGGGGAGGGGAGGAGAAAGAGAGAGAGAGGAGATAGAACACGGACGAGGGGAGAGAGAAGTAGGGAAGGAGATGGAAAGAAGAGGGTAGGGGGGGGGGGGGGGGGGGGGGGTGGTGGGGTGAAGAGGAGTAGAGGAAGGGAAGAAGGGAGGAAGGAGAGAAGAGAGGAGGAGGAGGAAGGTGGGGATAGAAGAGAGGGAGAAGGGGAGGGAGAGGAGTCAGGGAGGGGGGGAGGGGGGTGGGACGAGAGAGAAGAGGGGAGGGCTTGAGTAAGGGGGAGGAGGGGAGAGGAGGAGAGGAGAGGAGGAGAAGAAAAAGAGAGAGGAAGGAGGGAAGAACGGTGAGGAAGGAGAGAGAGAGAGGAGAGGACAGAAGAGGGGAGAGAAGAGGCGAAGGGAGAGAGGAGGAGAAGGAGAGTGAGATGAGGTAGGAGGAGGGGGGAGGAGGGAAGATGAGAGAGGAGGGGAGGGAGGTAGGAGGGGAGGAAGGACGAAGGACGAGGAGGGAGGAAGAGGAGAGAGAGAGAAGGGAAAGAGAGAGGAAGAGAAGAAGGATGGGGAAGAAAGGAGAAGAGAGGAGAGCGAGGGAGGGGGAGGAAGGAGAGAGGAGAGGAGGAGGAAGGAGGGGAGGGGGAGGGGGAGAAAGAGAAGAGGAAGGAAGGGAGAGAGAGAGGAGAAAGAGGAGGGGAGGTTAAAAGAGAGAGAAGAGAAAGGAGGTTAGGATGGAAGAAGGAGAAGGAGGGGGAAAAAGTGAAGAAGGGCAGAGAGAAAGAAAGAGATGAGAAGAGCGAGGGGAGGAGAGGAGGTAAAAGGGAGCAGGAGAGAGAGGGGAAGAAGGAAGATGAGGGAGGGGTAGAGGGAAGAGGGGGGGACAGAGGAGAGGGGAAGGAGGAAGAGGGAAGAAAGAGGAAGAAAACGAAAATTAAAAAAAGGGAAGGAGGGAAGAGAGGAAAGAAGAGGGGGAGGAGGGGGGGGACGAGGAGAGAATAGAAGGAGGGAGAAGGGAGGGGTGAAGGGGGAGAGGGGGGATAAAGGAGGAAGGGGAGAGAGAGAATGGAGAGGGAGAGAAATAGGCGATATTATTACCTATAAAATTGTTTGGCTTATGTAGTCACTATATTTGTTATTATAAAATTATTATAATAATAATATGTTATTAGTATTATTATTTATACTATGTATTAATATTCTATTTATAAATATATTATGGCATTATACACTGTGTATTACGGTACCAGTGGTTGTAAAAAAAAGTTATATTTCAGGCAAATAATTTTGAGAAAAACAGGCAATAAACAAGGGGAAACAAAGATTTAAACCAAACTTATACGGCAATGTACACATTCGAATTCACCAATTACTTAATCATCATATGATAAAATTAATACATGTTACTTACAGAGATTGGAACCCGGGCCTTAGATTTCCAGTCCTAAACCAATCCACTACCACTACATGACTTTAGGATAGCAAGATGTAAATTAAATATATTGTGTGTGTAATACTTTTTTAAAATTAATTAAAACTGATATAATTACAAAAAGGAGGAAAATTTTTTTTATTTTTTTTATTTTTTTTAAAATGATAGGGAAAAAATAAGATTTTTGCATTTTTTTTAATGACGTTACTTACGCCGTATTTAACACATTGTATAGGGTTTAAAACGATTTTCATGAATAATAGGAAAATATAATAACGGTCAGCGTTATAAATACTACCTTTTTTCAAAATGGGAGTATTATTTTCTAGCCCTGTTTATTTACATTTTTTGCTTCCAAATTGTAAAGTTAGTTAGGTTATAGGTATAAAGCGTGAAGATTATGAATAATTGGGTTTACAGTAATTTAAAATGTAAAGCCTAGTAAAAATTGGAACATTTCTACAGTGTATGCCGATAGATTCATACCCAATAAATCCTTTAAATGAGTATATGGATCTGAGTACAATGATAAATAATTCTATTACCTCTCCTGCCCCATATGAACATGCAGGCATTCTGATGGTCAGTTTACTGCCCTTATTCTGCAATAAGGGTAGCAATCGCATTTTCCTTATTAAAAGCGGCACTGGCACATTTTCAAAAATATGAAATTTCTTCAATTGCTTACAAATGGTAGTAGTCTAGGCCATTGGAAGAACCGAGATATATTTACACATAAAAAAACATAACCCAAACGATAGGGCCAATTGATCATGAGCAAAAAGACTATCCAGGTAATGGTATTTGTAGGCTAACTTTTAAGTTTTCCATAACTTTAATCAACCATGGGATATTTTCATGAATATTTGACTTGTACTCACTGCTATTAAAAACACAAGGTTATAGACTGGTCAACAGTGTGCATAGCGTGGAAAAACATTCATACGGCGAGCGTGTTTCTTGTGTTTAACGCATTTTTCGTCGTTGTCTGCTGCATTTCGCGTCGCCGGCGACGCGAAATTACGAAATCGTTCCGTTTACCATAAGGAAGCTGATTTGGTCTTAGCATTCGGGTGAGGGCTAATGTATATAAAGCTGTACAACCATGCAAAAAATATCGAGTTAAAAATCTTGAGGGCGCACTATTTTTGCAAATGTGCCAGTGTCAATCTTTAAATGAAGTGTTTAGGTAAATAGAATAGAAATAAAGGGTTGATATATCTGTGCTTGGTCTTGTGCTGCCACGCCCAGGATATGTTTTGGACTCGATTTAAGAAGCTTGGTGTAGGTTTGCCGTCCCATTCAGTCTATCTGGTAAGCTCTTTCTCATGGTCCAGGTCTCAAATCCATAAAACAGGACACTCTCTCACAGGGCTCCTAAAGAAATTTCAGCTGGTTGAACTTGCGAGAGATACCAGATTGCCATTAAGGGCGGCGTAGTTATTGCAGGGCATGCCAAGCTTGTCCTTTGCATGTGACAGGAAGTTTCTCTTGCTGTCGGGCACACATAGGACCCTAGATACTTGAAGTCTTTGTGGGCCCATCCATGTCTGCCCAAGCATATGGGTTATCATACATGAGGCAATTGCATGACGGTCTAGTCTCATCTGGGACACCGTAGTGGGCGAGATTGCAGCATTACATTCCCTGTTAACACTGTCGAAAGCCTTGTTAAAAAATCTACAAAACACAGCGAAGGCTTTTCTCTGGTGATATTAAACGACATTTCAAAAAAAAAAAAAATGTACACTCCATCGCATCGACCATCAAACCTATCACAGTTGGAGTCAGCAACGCACTCATACTGGGCCCCTACTTTTCATCACCACACCTCTACACACTAAACAGTCGAAGTTGTTTGCGATTGCACAAACTTTCTATCAAACCTAAACCGTAATGCACTTTTAACAACATGAATCATGAAAAACTTGCAAAAAACACTGATGGTTCGGGCTAAAAAACTTTCTCTTCAATGTCCACAACTAACTACTGCTTTTTCTCTCCAACACAACACCAAATCACAATCAAACATAACAATTCGATAACCAGGCAATCCCCGGACTGTTCCCATGGTTACATTCAACCAATTTCTTGGCATCACCATCGACGACCCCAACTACAGGGAATGAACACACAACTCTATTCACTACCAAAGGTCTCGCGCATTAAACTGCAATTGGTACAATCTAGAGTTAAACACATTCTTCAAGATACACCTTAAAATCAACTATACACTGAGTTCTCCCATACCCTTAGCTCCTGTAACAATCTGGGCCTCAAATATCATTATTGACTCAGAAATTAAAAAACCACAAGAAATGGGCCTTCGCACATTCACAAAAACTCACCCCCAACTCAAACTTGCCATTAGTTCATTCACTGAAAACACACACCTTATCCAATCTTCAAACCAGCTGCGCTTTCAGTTTGACTACCACAACAATAATTTACTCCCCAACTTCAAACAATTACTTTACCACAATCAGACAAACCACAGCTTATAACACAGGACATGCGACGAAACTTACTCTTCCATCCCAAATTTTTCCTGAAGAACTCCTTCAGTACCAGCGCCAAACTTTTGAACTGATCTTCCAGAAATCTATCACAACCAATTACAAACAAAAATATTTAAAGCTCCAACAAAAAAACACAATTTCTTCAACCATACAAATTCATATTATAAAATACTCCCAAGTAATTGTTCTCTCTTCACTTTAATCTTCACCTCATTTCTACCTCTGCTTCCTCTTATGCCAATATTACACATTTACCTCAGCAAGAACATGTTGAAGCCCCTGTTCCTTCTTCATTCCCGTATCCTGGATTCCCGTAAGTGTTTGTTATGAGGGCGGGACACCCACATATTGCTTTTATCATCGAAGTCGAGTTGTCTTCTATAGTTGTAGCATTTTTTGTTTTAGGGGGCATTCGTGATCCACAGCCTCGTCCCCCGATCTTACCAAAAATGGTGAGATTTTTATATCATCTGAAACCCTTAGCTTGTGCATCTGTAAGAATTTCGCAAAGTTCGTATTTTCTGTCCGTAACGGACAGAAATTACAAACAGTTAGCCTATGGGACCGTGGGAAAACGGGGCGATTGCTCATAAAAACACAAACAACGAAGATCGGGATCAGCTAAAAATTAGAATAGTTTTCTCAAGGATATTTAGTGAGCAATGAAATTAAATAAAAACAGAAGGTGCGGAAATACGAATGTCCCTTTAACACCGTATACCTGAGCCTTTTTTGTAACAAAAATCCCGAAGGGGGGACCACCCCCCCGTGATTTTCGTTTTACTGAACACCCGATTCTATAAAGTTGGTCCAAAGGATAGCTTTTAGCGTTTCTTCTTTCCATGGTACCGAAGAAAGTTACCAAATATTCCCCATTATGATGTCACCATGACGTCATTATGTTCAGGAAAGTCGAATACTGATATAGGGTGGTGGAAATTGATATTTCGCTTTTAGCGACCGCCTCGAAAACACCTTATATAGCTCTAAAATGCTGTTGTACATATATAAAACTAGTCAATTCCCATCAAGTAGATTCAAAAACCGATGAAAAAATCTGTTTTCTTAACCTTTTTGGCGAAAATTGAATTTTCAGTGTTTCTATGGAACTGGCAGTTTGCTGACATGCGACTTATGGACGTCATGGTGACGTAATGAACTGAAGTTTGTACTCATTTTGGTATCAATGGAAAAGAGGAGGACCCTAGCTATATATGGTACCAAAATCAAGTGTCTGTGATGTCCTTGTCTGGTGTTAGGCCTGTTGGTAATTCTCTTCCGAAGGGGGGTGTGACCACCCCCCCCCCCCCCCCTCCCCCCCCCCCCCCCCACACCCCCCCCATCCATCAATTTGGATTCAACAATGTATCTTACCTTATACACGGTGGATGTTTGTTTGGATATGAAAAGGAAGCGGAAAAACACAGATTTTTAGTGTTTTAATTTAAATTAAATAATTGGGCAACAAAAACGGGGTTTTAGCAAGCCGGGGAAAAACAGAAAGGGAACCACCCACACCCTTCGGTACGCAACACGAGGTTAACTTGTTATTTGCTTAGGTTAGACCAATAATTATCAGGACTTTTATGGAGATGATAGAAACGGGAGGTAGTATATTGATTTGAAATTCAATATGCAATAATCGGAAATCTGAATAAAAAGTAAAACTCGAATTCTTAAGTGATTTTCGAAAGATCTTGTAGCAGAAGAATCCCGTGTATTTGAAGAAGGGCTAACTGGATTAACTTAAGTTTTTGTCAAAAAAATATCTGTTTGTATATTTTTGGGGGCGGTGTGTACCGTTACTGCGGAAGTCATGCCGGACCTTTATAATAAATCTAACTTCTGTATACTTTGCATTCTGATTTTTAAAGCACTTGCCGAACACGCTATTAAAATCTTAGGCTAAAGGGTGTTGGTTTGGAGTGAGCGAAAATGTGCCCCAGTTTGGTCGATAAAATCACGTTTTTAGCTCTCACGTTTAAAACGGGTTGAAACTTTATGACCTCGAAAAACTGTGTTTCAGCCCGTCCTTGTCTGTCTGTGCGTGTCGTTGTCAGAACTTTTGTTTATTTTAAGGGGTTTGGGTCATATATACTTCCGCCATAATTTTCCTTTCAAACTTCGCATAAATACGGTTGTCATCGATAAGATCGAAAACTTCAAGAAAAAAATGGGGGACCGATTGCCATTTTGAGTTAAAACCATTACAAAAATACACATTTTTCGCCAAACTTAACTAATACGTATATGGAAAAATCATTTTTTCGAGGACTTTTTTGGTTATAGCTAAAAATTTAGCCATAATTTCTTGATATTTTTTATTAAGTTGCGCACTACATGAGAACTTTCTAATAAAACAAAAAAATCATGGGGTCACCGAGTCCCCTTTAGAGATATCATGCGAAAAATCCTTATTTTCTTGAAACAAGAACCCTTGCGACTCGTAGTGCGACAGCTCCGACAAAAAACACAATAATACGCAACGTGTTGAGCGAGTGTCTCTGAGTGTTGCGTGACAGCGGAGATCGATTCTTTCGATTTAGGCGTAAAGCATTCGCTTTCACCTTTTTTTTCATCGTTTATGTTCTGAATCCGAGTTTCTGTTATCATCTTTTTATTAAATCCTATATTCTCGTGACAGGCAGAGGTGGCATCACTCCTGTTTTAGACCTATTATATTAGGATTTTGATTAGATTTTTGTTTAAAGACAGGACATGTCAATTAGGATTCTTCACATGACCACTCGAATTTAACAGGAATAATTTCAAATAAAATAACTATATGGAAAGGCAATCACTATTCGGAAGGACCCATCCGTCCCGGCCCACAAATAAACACAGCAAACATTTTTTCAGCACATATGAATACCGAACCCAAATTCGGACATGGGTAAGCTAAAAGCTTTTTTTCTATCTTGATTATAAAGTATCGAATTACCCAAATTAATAAAAATAATGCATAGCACCATTTGCGCATATTGAGGTCTCCTCGTATCGGCCTTGACTCGCATATATACCTTTACGCATTGATAATCAAATATATTATTTTTTAAACAGTGCGAAAGCACCATAAATTCTATATGTTTTTGGAATTAAATGGGGACTAACAATAATCAACGACATTCATGTCAATTTGGGTAATTTTAACTGCTGAGCTAAGGGGACAGCACAAGTCTCTGTTCGAGACAAATGTGGCGGACACGTACTAATGGGGAGAGCCAATTTTCCCCTCACCCCATTCCTCACTGCCTACAAATGCAGGGAGAAACATTATGAAGAAACCAGTGTTGCACAAAGAACAAACAAGGGAAGAATGGTTCATGTTCAAAGTCCCATGCATCCGCCCATACCGCGCGCATCGGGCGTGAAGAATGCTTTTATTTTGCGTAAACTCTTGCTACGCGGGATGTGCGCTCTTGTTTTTTAAGCGCGTCAATCGACGCTTCAGGCTGCGGAAGACATTTCAGAAATATTGAGGCTTGGAACGATGCCAAATGTTGATATATGACCCAACTCCTTAAGGGGTTTGACGTGTGATTTGTTTACGCGCAAGCTGCTTTAACACTTCACTTCTGTTAGAGCCCAGTCATGGACAAATGGAAGAATTGTAGTTTTGAGGCCCTTGCGAATGTATCATGCGTCAGATACCGCTAATAACTTGCGCCTTTTTTGCTTTTATTAAAATCGCGCATCGCTATGCCTGCGTTCCTGCTTTTGGCTGAATGCCGAATGTGGCGCGGATTTTCCTTGCCGCCCAACAAGACGCCCAATTTGAAAAAAAGTGTCCAATTTCAGTGGTTTTTCGGCGTGTAATGGAAAAAGTGTCGGTGACCCTTATTTTTTTATTTCACATGTGTAAGAACGAATCGGGACTCACATATGTAGAAATTACAAAATTTTATCGAGAGGTTTTTATTTTGTAGGCGATCTAAATGTCAAATTTGACCTTTTTCCCTAAACTTGCGTGGTTAAAAAGTGACAACATACCTTTTTTGTTTTGGCTCTAGCTCAAAACAAAGTCGGTGACCCCATATTTTATTTCAGATTCTTCATCAGCACCGTTGGTAAATACCATATAGTGATTCTTTTAAAATTATTATCGATTAGATCACTAACACGTCAAACCCTTAGGCATAAGCATCGTAATGCAAAAGACTCGAAAAAATGTGGAAATGCATTTGTTTTAACTGATAAATTAGGGATAAGTGTATACAACTGTGTATAACTGCTTTAATGTGAACATTAAAACACCAAGTATTTGAGGATCTTTCATACCGTCTCCCCCGCAAATAGACATACGAAATCTACAATAAACAGCTGATTGTAGTTAACACTAGCACAGAATAAACAAAGATCAATAATGTTTGTGTTTGAGGTCCAAACTGTAATTGATCATGGTGCACATATCACGCTTCACATCAGGGATATTCACCAAAAAAAGCTTTTAGCCTCTCAATCCGTATTTTGATACCAATTAAAGAATCAGATAAAAATTACTGCATTGTCTTAATACATTGATTTCAGGCCAACCACTTGAAGGTTTTGTTAGCATACCGTGCCAGTTAAAAAAATACAAAAATATTAATTTTTGCTGATTTTTTTCGGATGTTTCGGATTAGCAAATCGGCTGCTAACCCCTTTAACTTCTGTATCGCGCTTTGTATTTTAGGGCCATAAATGCTATTACTTAGGCCTATAGGGCCTCCTAATAATTTATCATGGTTTTCAATATTGTTTTTTGATGTTCAGGGGTTTGATCATATATTTTTCCCGCCATAATTTTTCTGCTTCAAACTTCGCAGAATACAGTTTCATCGATATGAATATAAATTAAAGCAAAATCGGGGTCCCGATATGAGATAAACCATCATTAGGCCTATAAACTATATATAGGCCTACCCTTTTATCGCCGAAATGAACTACACAGGGGCTTGGCTTGTCTTTTCATTAACATTTTTAACGTTAAACTCGAAATGTTGAGTTATTCTTTTATGTGGTTGCGCATTCACCGGAGCTGAGGCTTTCTAATAAAACCAACAAAACTGGGGTCACCGAGGACCTTTGAATTTAAAAAAAAAAAAATCTTATTTTTATTGAAAAAAATGAAGTCCATGCGACATCTAATTGCGTTTAGCAACCAGCAATAAACGCAAAATATTACGCACACATCCTCCTCGCATGTTCGAGATTAAAGAATGTTTTATTTGCGTCAAAAAGCTTACTATACGCGGGACGTTGCTTGCTGGCGTTGCTGCACCGTGTTTTTTTAACTCGCCGGCATATAGCTTCATATCGGAAGGCATTTCAGCGGATTTCGGCTTGGATTGCCTTAGAAGATGCCAAGTTGCTATATGAACCAACTCCTTAATGTTTATTTGATGTATTGCTTTTTAATGTAAATAAAGTGTTTCTTCGGTCCAACACCATCCACATCATAAATTTTAAAGCGGCACTGGCACTTTTCACAAATATGAATTTCTTCAATTTGCTCTCAATGATAGTCCTAGGCCATTGTAAAACAGAGATATATTTTACACATGAAAATAACAGTACCCCAAAACAATAGGACATTGATATGAGTATAAAGACCTCCATGTAATTTGTAGGCCAACTTTAATTTTCCATAACTTTAATCACAAATGTTGTGCATACCTGAATATTTTTGACTCGTACTTACTGAGACACAAACCACAAAGGTTTATAGTACCGTCAAACCGTGTGCATGGCGTGGGAAACATCCGTGTTCTTTTTAAACGCCATTTTTCGTCGTCTCCTGAATTTAGCGTCGCCGCGACGCTAAATTATAAAATCGTTCTGTTTACACAGACGGAAGCTGATTGGTCTTAATCATTTCGGTGAGCTTTTGTATATAAAAGCCTTACAACCATGGCCAACATATCGATTTGTGAAAAATCTTGAGGGCGCACTCATTTTTCAAATGTCACAGAAATCTTATAGGCGCCGATCAAATGTACCAGTGTCCTCTTTACTCTGTGGTCTACACGCGCATACTCGTATTTCCCACGCTGCAATTCGCGTAATAAACGCATACTTATTTTTACGCACATTGCGATTAGTTCTGCTGAATGCCGTTTACGATGTCCCCTTTCACACAAAGAAACTTTTGAATAGTAATACAAAAAATTTAATCTTTGCTGAACATTTGTTGATAATTGGATCTGTATCGCAATGACTTCGGTTACCGATGCCCTGCTGAGAACTAGTTCCGTCAAATCTTTAACAAACTTTCACCATTGAATTACAGTTCCATCGAGTGATCAAATTGAGGACTTTAAAGTGAATTGTAGAGACTTGAACGTTCAATGAAGTCGTGAACCACCTTCAATAAAGCTTGATCTCTATGTGCACCACAATTACGTCTCTAAAGAAGTGATTTGGTATCGGTGTATCGAACCATTAACGTCGGGACAAGACAGTCTCTAAGATGATGCCGGGTACCATTTTACCGGAAATGAAGTGGATGTTGCTCGGTAAGGTAACATTGAAAATGGAGAAATAAAATGAGTTAAAATAAGTGGAAAGTGCTAAATCGGATGCGATATATAAATTTTCCAAAAAAAATTGCAATTTGGTCTTGATTATGTTAGTTATACACACAAATCGTTTGAAAAAGTTAGATGTAGCTGTGTATGTGCCAGTCCTTCAAGTTCATCATGCGCACTTACTTCATTTCCTCGCCCAGCATATGCAGCATAAGCTGTGAAGTCTGATGGCGAGAGTCCATAGCACAGTATATTTTTTTTACCAGATTTTTTGTAAGCAGTTTCTTTGACCCCTGGGAATGATGAACAAAATTCCCAAAAGTTTCTTTTAAGTAATCCAAGAATAATGTTGGCACTATTAATAGGGATTTGTGCATCCCAGACAGATATTTGATCGCTCAACTCCAAGGTAGGCATGTATGGGTTTCGTTTAAACCCTGCAAGTGCAAGTAGGGGCCTACTGATTCGCCCATGTATCGGCGCAAAATTGTCATTGGGATGTGTATTAAAACCACCGCATTATACCTCCACATTTATCAGCCAGTTAACAAAATTAAATCAATGCACCCCCAAATAGACGAACGTCAGATTTCACATTTCGGAAGATCTTGATGCAGAAGAAAAGTAACAACGGACCTACGAACCGTTTCCCTGTGGAACACCGGACACATCTGGTAAAGTTTGCTGCCTACAATCTCATTTGCTCCTGTTTATATACATACATGTGGAGGGTGAGTGGTGTTGGTTCCCCTAGTCAAATGTTGAATACGCAAAATCTGGTTCCTAGGAGAATTAATCCAACATTGATTGGTGGGGCTGGGGAGGATAGGTAGGTAATATAAAAAGTGTGAAAAAGAGGATGTAAACTTATTATATTTTGCTTGAGTGCCCAGTGCAGGAGTGATTCGATAACAACTCAAATTCCAACGGGCATCAAATAGTATACAAATATATCTGACGACTCTTGTTAAAACTATGGTTACGAGGTAACTGCCCAATAGTGATATTTTGCTCAGGGCGCAGCCCCGAAGCAAAAATAGCACTATTGCAGTCACCGAGGGACCATAGTTTGAACAGGAGGCTCGATAAGGCAGTAATATTTGTTTTATATACGTCATTCATAATTCATTATTGGTTAACAGATTTTATAAACAATGAGGTAAAATTGAGATTTAACCTAGCCTAGCCTAGCCCTAGTAGCATAACAGTAACATGAAACAATGCCGGCAGTCAATATTGCAGTGTTGTCGTTACCTTACTTACAGACTAAACCCCCAAACATGGACAGGTGTCTTCATCTGCTTTTCAGTGTTCACACTTTCATGTATTTCTTGATCACTTACAGATCTTCTCTCAGTCTCTGGGCTGATTTGTAGCCGTAACGTCACTCACTGCATTAGAGTGTATCCATGTTGACAATTTGTTGTGATGATCATGCTACACAGGGCGGACATTGTGCTAAAATGGAAGCCGTAATAGTCTTTTTTGAAGCCGTAAATATTCATTGAGAGCCGTAATAGTTCTTTGAGAGCCGTAAATAGATCTTTTGAGGCCGTAACTAGTCTTTTTTTCTGCGGAATGGTATGTTTATATTTGACCATGTGGTCACTTTTAACCATATCAATGAACAGAATATACGAAGAACGTATATAATACCTATTGCAGAAGCCAGAGGAATTTTGCACTTGGTACTAAGATGCGTAATCAGAGCAAGTATGCAAGAGCTCATTAACATTCATAACCAATTCATAAAAGACAAATCCCAATGAGAAATGAACCTTTGCGTTTCATGAATTTCACTCTTTTAGATGAGGACTAGCACTCAAAAAGGTAAAATAGCGGTTCCCCCTTCGAAGAAGATATTTGGGTCCAACTATTATACAGGGTGACCCAATAAAAACGTTACCCAAAATGAAAGTGATATTTTTCCACTTTTTGAAATTGTATCTTGTGGTTGTTTTATCATAAGAATGGGTAATAGAGCATCTCGTTGTGTTGATCCATATGCAGAAATTCTCTCACTCTGTACAGGAAGGAGCGCCATCCAAATAAAACCGAAATCCCAAAACAAGAAATACATTTCCAATTTTAATAACAAAAGTTAATTATGATTGGGAGCAAATTTTTTTTTTTTATATCAGGATTTCACGGCAAATGTGATTTAAAGAAGTGGTGGGCCTATCAGAGGTGTCTGTCCTAATAAATTGTCCGGCGGAAGGCGCTTAAGCGTATAAGTGAACTTTGGGGGGGGTCTTTTTATTCCCCTTACATGCATGGGTCTTAATTGTAAAATAGAAAACAGAGAAAAGTAAACCACCAAACCCACAATGAAGGCATAAGCATGGACAAAAATAGGTGAACCTGTTGACACAAGTATCAGAACAAACTTAGGATTCAACGCGGCACCCAAAGATCACCTCTAATGCCTTCAAATTTAATTGATAAGCAAGTTGTTCTACACAATCTACAATGCATAGGCGTTCCAAAATAATAACCTTAACTTGAACTAATGTGAATTGAACAATTTTTTCACTTACTGCCACTCTCTCTTGTCTTGTGAGAGTTCTTGTATTGGTAGCTCAAACTTTAAAAGCAAAAAAAAAAAAAAAAAGAAAACAACAAACCACAAACGTTATATTTTCCCCTGTGTTGACACATTCTTTTTTTTTTTTTATTTTTTTTTATTACCTGTCCTTGGTCTGGGAGTGTTGGATATGGAAACATACACAATATGCCACCAGACCCCAACAACACCTTCAAGATAATACCTAACGAAAATTAAATAAACAAATTCAACATAAAATTTAGACAAAACTAACATTACTTGTACCCACATACAAAGACCACTGAGATCTTAGATCTTCAAGTAATCTATAGCTACAAAATTTTTAAACCGAGTTTAGACCATTGGATATCATAGCAAAGATGTCAAAATCCCATACCAATTAAGTTTTAATTGATTAATCTTGTTGCCAGACTGCCATGATTTTTTTTTCAAAATTTGTTAATTTCATATTACAACACGAGCCCAATATTATTAATATTTAATAACTTTTTATTTTTTTTATTGTTTATCTTTTTTGAGACCATTTAAGTTAGGATTCTTTCCTAAAATCCTAGCTCTATATAAATTAACTTGGCTACCTACTACAATATAATTGAAGACTGGGTCGCTTTTGAACCCAAAAAGAATTAGAAATGGCGTAATATCACTATTAAATTGGTTCAAATTGATTATTGATCCATTCCTTGAATCGAGCCAGTAAGAAACTGCCGTTCGGCACTCGATCAAAAGGTGCATAAATGTTTCCTTGTTTTTCGCTACAGAATGACAAAGATCGTTTTCTCGATATTCATCTTGTGTAATATTATTGTAGCTATAATTTCTTGAGTAAGTCTATATTGAAACACCATCTATATTATCGAATCTTCAAAATCTCTAAAATTCCTGACCCACATATTTCTTTCCATTTTTGATCACTAACTTTTCCATATTCAGTCTATTTGCCAATTTATCCTCTATTTAACAAAGCTGTGCTTATTGTGGTTCTAAGAGGGTATCATAAAATATACTACAACCTTTTTTATTTCTAAGTAACAGATCAACATTGCTTGGTTTAAGTGGACTTGTATTTGTGATTTTTTGTTTTCTGTCGCCGAATGGCCAAGCACTTCCAATTGCTTTTAGCATACCCGTGTATCCACGAAATTGTTTTTAATTTATATTTTTCTTAAAGTCTTGTAGCCTGCATTCCCCCTCTTCTGTCAGTACATCATTAACCAGAACCTCCACCATTTGCCACCAATGTTTAAGTAAACTGGGGTTTGCCTCCCATATTAATTGTAATCATTCCACCATATATACTGTTTGAGAAGATCATAAAATCTAAATTCTTATATTTAATTTGGACAAACCCAGAACAGAAGTAAAAACAGCATCCCAAAACATGTTTTAACATTGACGTCCCCTTCATTTTATCGAAACGGAATGGTTCCAACACGCAATAGATTTCTTTCCTTGCACTTTAGATGCAAAAGGTGAAAAGCTTAAACCCATTTTTGGGTTTCCTAAAGAATACGAACGGATCCACTTACCTTTAAGTGCATTTATGTGCTGTGCTATGTCGGGCATTTTTACTCCCCCGTTTGAAAAAATAATGTTGAGACCTTTTGGGAACGTTTTATTCGATCGGGCTTGTTTTTTCCAAATGAAGTTTATAAATTTCCTCATTTAAGTGTTTGATGTACTCACTCGTAGGATTTTGGTAACATTTGAGCCAAATAATTAACTTTCTAAAATAAGGATTTCTAACCACTGTGACCCGACCAAGAACATTATATTTTCGTTTTGACCAAATAGACATCAGGTTTACCATGGATTTAAAAGCCCTTTGATAGTTAATATCGACATACTCTGGCCAGAATCATTACTAAATGTAATCCCCAACATATCAAGACGGCCCACTGAAATTGCCCATTCAGCTTTAACGGTTGACATATTGGTTTGTAAGCATCTAAACCAATCCAATTGCTACAGTTTTTTTAACATTAATTTTTAGCCCTGAAATTGGTGGCAATTTATCTAAAACTCTCATAGTGCTTTCTAAGGATTCCACTGATCCATCAAGTATGACTTAAGTGCGTCAGCGTACTGAGAACTTTAAAGGACATATTATCTATATAATCCCTCGGATTGCTTTGTGGTTTCCTTAACATACACCGTAATTTTCTACCCACAATACAAAAATGATTACGGTGATACAGGGTCACCTTGTCCTACAACCACCCAAAGGAATGGAAATTGTTTGGAAACATTACCATTTAATAACCACTTGAAGAATTACACCATTTTAACAATGTACTACACCATTTATGATCTCATACCCAAAATTACAAAGCCTTTAGTGTTTTTAAAATGAACTCGTGTGAAAGAGTTAATCAAATGCTTTCTCGAGAATCAATTAGTAGGAGCATCCCGGGCTTTGTGTACTTCTGTATAATTGGTGATTAGATCAATAAATAATGCGAATATTTCAACCAATAAATCTACCATCCCAAACCTGTTTTGATCTTGCATTAATACTAGCTGGTAAGACTGATTTAACTCGATTGGTTATACATGATGAGACCAACTTATATGAGACATTTCACAAAGAAATTGGTTCCAATTGACTTATATATTGACGAGGTTTAATCGCCTTTCGGGAGAAGAATAATATGCCCCTTGTTTTGTTGTGTAATTGAAGAGACCCCTTTCAAAACCTGCATTGACAGAAAACGAATAAGAAAGTGCGATATATCTTGCCAGAAATGTTTAAAAAAAATTCTACAGTAAAACCATCCGGCCCAGGGGATTTATTATTACTCATTTCTTTAAAGCCATGTCATTTCCTCAAGGTAATTATTACTTCTAATCTATTGTTAATCTGTTATTGAAAGTTTTCTGAAATGGGGGATCAGACAAGTCCTATCATTCACGTCTATTCTTTTGGGCTTTATACAAATTTGTATAGAAAGAAACCACATCTTCATTAATTTCTTCACTTGAAGATAAGGTGTGCCCTCCGGCCTTTTCTATTACATTTATTTCTTGTTGATATAATTTCGTTTTTCTAAATTTTAGAAAGAAATTTTAATGGTTTTTTTCACCTTGCTCAATCCCACTTTGCTTTTGACCGTATGAAAGATCCTGCGAGCTTACCCTTTCGTAAAATTCCTAATTCTAACTTGGCATCATTGAATTTTTCTTATCTTCCTTGTACAGATATATCTTGTTTACTAATTCTGTCGTCAAGTCTTTTTTTCTAAATGTTGGCTTTCATCACTGAATTTTCTTTCAAAGCTTCAATTAACGGCCCGTTTTCTTCGTGATGAATATGATATAGTTTTACCTTTATCTCTAACAGGCAAAGTCCTCAAAAAACATTGATCATCAATCATAATTGCAAATCTTGTTGGATGACTATTTACATATCCAGTTGGATTATACGGCGTAGCTAAGTATAATTTAATGACTTCTTGTATTGTATTTTTAATTATATTTATATTTGGGTGTTTTCTCCTCTTCCTCCAATAAGAATTGTTAAATTTTCCACGGACCTCTACCGCATTTTATTTTTGGCCCGATTGAATTGTAATCAACGTCCATTGAAATGGCTGTTCTGTATCCAGGACAATATCAGAAATTATAATTATATTCAACATTCTGAAGAACAGGAATAAATCTATCCTCGCTGTTTTTGAGGGATTTTTTCTACGCCAAGTGAAGCTTTTGGCTGTAGGTTCGTCCTCGCCACGGATCACACAAGTCTAATTCAGTTTTTGCATGTTTAACAAGGCGAACTCTTATTTACGCGATCGTAAAAATTTCCCCGCCGAATATCGCGATCACTAAATGACACTAAACTCACCAGTCCACCCTTAATTTTGGCCATCACTAGCTCGCCAAAAAATAATGGTTACTCAAGAAAAGACTCATAAATCTTACAATTCGCATGCAAAATCCCTGAAAATTCACTAAAATTTAGTAAATATGATAATTTCCTCAATGTGGCAACACTATTTTTGAAAAACTATGTGATCACACATTTAAAATTTGGGACCACCATACGGGGTCTGGAAAGCGTCGAAACATTGAATTTTACGTATTTTCCAAGATATGTAAACAGCCTGGCAACCCAAAAGAATGACCCCCCCCATGTAACAACTAGAACTAAAAAAAAATCACCCAAAATATAATCAGGACGAGAACTTCTCAGCCCATTTCCTTCACCAAGTTACATGATTTATACACGTTTACAGAACTCAGAAAACTTGTACCCAGGCTTGCGGGAAAATTTCATAAATTATGAAAATTAGATTACTTAATTAGAATATTTAACACCCAAAATTAATCAGTGAGAACTCACTCAAAACCCTGTTCTTTCCACAAGTACATTATGTACCTTACAGAACTCCAGATTATATAAATGTACACAATGGTTGACATTTCTGTGCAAATTGACTTTTTCCCTTGACCTTTTCCCTACCCCTGACGACCCAGGGGAGGACCCTGGGGGAATTGAATTACATGGTGAGTAGGGGTATCCCCTCCTACCAATATACCAAAGTTGGCGTGTGTATCTAGCAATTCCAGGAAAAAAAAAAAGTTATGCCCCAAATGTTCCAGGTTAACTTTTTATCACGGAACATACAGGACATAACGGACGGAAATACGGACGGACATACGGACATAGGAGGAGCCCATTTATAGTCCCCTCCCGGAAACTTCGTTCGGCGGGAGACAAAAAATTGTTTCTCTATGCCATGAGATTATTAATGTGTATATAATTATTTTAAAATGTCTCTAGAGTCTGATCTTGAACTAGGTGGGTTGTAGTCCCAAAATATTATACCATGAGGATTATCATACTGTTATACAATATTTTGAATCTTTCTATAGAATCAGGAGTATCATCATTTGGTCCATACAAATTTATAAGTGTGAATCCATGAGTGCATATCTTATATCTAATGCTTATCCAGTTGCCTCTTGATACTCGATCTATATGTTTTAATATTTAAATTCGATGTATTGCTACATTAAAAATACCCACCCCCTGGAATTGTTGTTATTACCTGACAATAAATGACTAGTATCCCACTCCGCTTAATCATACTTCCCATTCTGGATTTTCCCAGTGGAACAATATTGGAGACAGTATAGAGAATAATGTTTGTTTCTTAAGTATTTTAAAACATCTCTACGCTTTAGGATCATTTAACCCCTACAAATAACCGAACAAATGTTATTGAGCTATTCATAAGTAAGTGTTCGTTTCCCTTTTAACATTTATAACCAGTGGTCTTATAACCTTTGTCGAAAAAACGTGGTCGCAAGAAATCTTTGCTATGAAATACCACCATAGTTCTTACATACCTCTTCACTCACAATACGCATAATGTATCACCAAAAACCGAAAACATTTCAGCAAAATAAATAAGGAATGGACCTACAATGTTTAAGTTAAATAAAATTTACTATTGAAATTCCAAAATAACATTGCCCACCCCCCAGCCAAGGCGAATGTATTTTACTATGGACGATGCGGCATACAAAAGTTGGAATGAAAAATTCTAGTGCCCGGGCTGTATCAAACTGTTCGAGTAATTGGTGTTCAGCTTGCAAAATGCATGCGCCAATTAACCTTCAAGCAAAACGTGTACTCGCAACGTCTACAGATCGTATTTCGTTGAGTATGGAGTCGGAAATACAGGATTAATTTTGAAGATGACAATTCGATATCCCAGGAAAACAAAAAAATACAGATACATTGGAATGTAACGTCAAAGGTGTCAAACTTCGTGAAACCCTTTGTAACTGTACTGCTACATTCTATTGCTATTATAAATTACCCCTTGTTGTACATGTTTTCATACAGAATAAAAGCGGAAATATAAAAATTAGCCTTTTTATTTTCGTTTTTGTAAAAAGCAAATAAAGCTGATTGAACTCTAAAAACTGACGCACTTTTAATATCGTAAATTTCACCAGGTACCTAACAGATTTTTAAATCATACAAGATTTTTCTTCCTTCTTAGCACGTTTAAGACACTGGCACATTTGAAATAGTGCGCCCTCAAGATTGTTCAAAATCGATATTTTTCATTGGTGTAGGCTTTTATATAACAAAAGCCCTCACCCGATAATGATTAAGAACAAATCAGCTTCCTTATCATGGTAAACAGACCGATTTTATCATTTAATAACCGCCCGCAGGCGACGTTAATTCAGTCAGACACGAAAATGGCGTTTAACACAAGAACACTCACGCCGTATGTAATGTTTCCACTCTATGCACACTGTTTTGATCGGTCTTACCTTTGTGGTTTTATATCAGTGAGTCAGTCAAAATATTGAGAATGTCTATACACATTTTGACTTAAAGTTAGGGAAAACTTAATAAATGTCGGCTGAGGCGCTTACGTATAAAGTGAACTTTTGTCCTTTTTATTTCCCTGGACACATGCATGGTCTTAATGTAAAAATCGAAAACCATAGAAATAACCACCAAACACCCACCATGATGCAGAAGCTGGACAAAATATGTGAACAGCTGTTGACACAATTATCAGAACAACCTTAGGAAAAATATAAAACAAAGAACATACGCACCAAGACCTCTTAAATGCATTCAAATTTAATTGATAGGCAGTTGTGCATACACATCTACATGCATAGGCGTTTCAAACAATAAACCTTAACTTGACTAAAGTGGAATTGACTCTCTTGTTGTGAGAGTTCTTGTATTGTAGCTCAACACTTTAAAAGCAAAAAAAAAAAGAAAACAAACCAACACAACAAACGTGATATTTTCCCCTGTTTTTTGACACATTCTTGCAGATACCTGACCTTCTCTTTGGTCAGCTCTCGCGTCGTGGTTGTCTAGCAGCTAAAGTGTGTGTCGGGGGCATACAAAGGACTATCAGGTGCAGATTTCTACTCCTCGGGGTGTGCTGCTGTATTGGCATATACTCTACTCTAACGAGCGTATGTCGTCAACTTGCCTGTGTGCAAGATGGGACGAGCCTGGTGGGAGGTGATGGCACGGAGAAATGAATCACCTAAATATCACAAGGGTAAGATTTAAAAACCCGACTGAAATCTGGAGTGAATGAACTTGATGGTCCTTCTCGGGAGAAGGGGGTGGGATTATTGACTTCAAAATCCGTGAGGGTTAGTGGATTAAACCTCACTGCAAAAACACGGGGTTGGGAAACGACTGCTCGATTTGGGCAGCTGGGACTTCCAAATGGTAAATTTTAGGGAATTCTTACCTGTGTTATCTATGGCAGCCTCGGTCCCAGAGACATACAAAATACACTCTAACTTCGTTCAAAAGATCATTAGTATATCATGATAATTTAGGAAAAAAATTAGTGACGTCAAAATCCGTCAAAGTTAGGGTTTTAGTCAAGACCTTTGACCGATGTGTGTAAGAGCGCCCTCCTACCATGTACCTTTAAATCTTTGATAAGACTGCAACTCCAGGTTACCGCCGGATGTTGATCGCCAATTTGAATTCACAGTTGCTGTTAAGGTATTTGCGTCATCAGAGAACATTTTTAAAAATTGTTCTTTTTTTTTTTTTTTTTTTTTTTTTTTTTTTTTTTAAAAATTTTTTTTTGTAATTTTTTTTTAAGTTTTTTTTTTTAGCTCAGCTTCTGCGCATGCGTATTTCAAATTTTAACCATTGCGCCTTGTTGATCTGCGATGCCGCACACGCAGATTTCGCGGAGAACTCGTTCGTTACAGCGCGTACAAATGCGATGTGTTTTGAAAGCGCATAATACAGAGTTGACCATAGCACTTTCTCTTCGTCATACTAAAAAATGTTTTGTTGGGCGTAAAGCACATATTCTTAAAAAGAAAATCGCTATATCAATATTTAAAAGGACTGAACCGTCGTCTAAGGGAGGGGTCGTTATTTATGTCAGGGGGGGATGGAGGATTTGACGGGGGAACCCGAAAAATTTTTGTAGAGAGAGGGGGGGAACGTGAACTTTTTCATCAATGAGAGAGGGGGGCTGAACTTTTAAATGGGAAAATCAGCATGGTCAAGGGGGGGGACGGAAATTTTTGAACGTAAGCGAGGGGGAACGCTAAAAATTTTTGCCGAAAAAAGTTGGAAATCCTCCATTCCCCCCCCCCCCCCCCTCGCGTAAATAATGGCCGCTCCCTAACTTCAAACAAACGAAGAGACCGGCAATCCAACAGACACCCGTGAAATCCGACGCATCGAAACATTAATCAAGATAGGCACATTATAATTGATATGTGGGAAGGATGTGAAAAATATGTTAAGAATAAACCACTCATAGAAAAAGTTCAACTTAGAACTCACTTTTTGTCCATATTTAGCATGCATCCTAAGCACTACTGAGGTTCCTATACATAAAAAATTCTACGACAACCTTCAAGGTTCTTTTTATCTGTTTACTTATGTTTTGAAAGTTACGCACTTGAAAGCAGGTAACCGTTGGTTCTAAATATGTTCATTTCTCTTTCTACCAAAGACCGGTGAGGATGCTTTATTAACATACGTTCTTTAAATGTTTGTAAGTTTTAAGATTCTACAAAACCATTTTCTTGGCCACTAGAACCCGTTTTTGGTTCTACAAAGAACCCACACGAAGATTGGTCTTATTATAGGGACTAAGACCTGGAAGGGTGGTATAGATAGGTGTATCGGGTGTGTGCAGCGGGGAAGCCCCCGGCCATCAGTTTTCGTGCCTTTTCGGGCACTGTTTCGACAGTTTAGTAGACCCTAAGCCGCCCTATGGATCAGCCCCCATTGTGCATTAATTCCTACCAAAAGTTTAATCTCTTTATCTAATATATTTTTTACTCAAAAAGGAGTGAAATATGTCATTTTTACGTTTGCTAGACGCTTACACCAGTTCTCGGTTCATCAAGCCTTCACGCCCTGTGCGGCGAATCCCTACCATTTTTTCGGGAGGATTTATTGACATAATAACACATCCATAGAACTTAAATGAAATAAGTAATAAATTACTCAAAAATATAATGGCAAATAATAAAAAATAGATTTAGTAAATTCCCTATACACTGACCAACTCAACATTAATCGACAAAATTAAAAACTGAGTGTAAACAACCTGAAAATTGCCTCCCCCAATGCATTTCAAGCTATCGCACTTTTACATAATGGTAAAGCCTTATATGCCTACTTTTTCGTGACATTGTTATTTGGTAAGCTAAAAATTTAGAGAATACCTTAAGAGCCAGAAAGTGTCTGTCCGTATCCTCTTTTCCAATTTGTTATGGCCCCCTATCGAGAATCGTCTGGCCGTTCTTCCAGTCCCGTCTAACCGCGCCTTCCTCGCTCGGTCGTGGCTGCTCTGCTCCGGCGGTGGCGCCCTGGCCCTTTGTCTGACACAGGGGTGGCTCTCATCCCTGGTGTCGAGCTTTAACCAAACAAAAAACAAAAAACAACAAACGTGCATATGCTGTCGGATTTGACAGCGCCCGGTGTCAAATAAACTATTTTTTGACATATTTTGCCAGTTATCCCTTTTGGGAAAAGTATCCCGGCACCCCCAATTTTATTACATTTTCGACAAGATCTCATCAAAACCCTGAACATAAGTGAAAATTAAAAGTTGTCGAATCGTTTTGTTTTCAATATAAGTCATATATGGCTCAAAGTTCCTTAATTTTCTCATAGACACTGTGTAACTTTGGGCAAACATGCCCTTTTTAAACGCATTCATAGCTCAAATTGAGTACCGTACCCCCCTATTTTTTTTCAAGATGTGTGATCTACACACTTAAAGGTAACATAATGTTAATTTAAGCGAATTTCTTCGATAGGTTCTCGACGACGCAAACACCTAAGTTGGGCATCTCCCCCTCCCATGTTCTGGTGAATGTAAAGATTACGGTTTGGTGCACATCTTCATTTTTTTTTCTTGAAGTAGTTTGAGTAGATTCGGCAGATCTAGCGCGCAAAATTTTGACCATTAATGATGTCAGATGTCGCTAACTTCAAAAATCCAAATGACCTAATTTGCTTTAGTTTAAGGCACATTTTCGTAATATATGGCTTCCAACACTCTCTATGGGTTTCAGGGCCAGAAGAAATTCTCCACATTTTGAGAGAATTGTGCCGCTTCCTCTCCGCGCGATACGGCACACTACACATATGGCGTAAAGGACTTCATAAAAATAATTCATACTGGTACATATTTTCTATTTTAAGACCCAGACAACAGCATGTTTGCAGAGATGTTTTTAACAGCACTGGACAGAACTTCAGGCGAAGAAAGGAAGCACACAACTAGCATTCCCAACTTCAAGTTTGACGAAGATAACCAAGGCATAGAAAGTTTCAAGAGGATCGCCTTGTGACAAAGGATTACCGGTGGTGGCACGATCATGAATGTTTGGGCCTCACCTTGCATTTCTCAGAGTGATCAGAGAGATTGGAATCATAAAGACCGTGGGTTCCGAACAATGCAAATACTCAGAAGTGATGGTGGGGGGGGGGTGTGGGAGGAGATATGGTCTTTCAGACTCATAGTCCACCTTCAACGGTGGAAGAATAGTGCACTTGATTCATTTGACTCTTCACGCAACATATTATAGTTCACGCTTTATTCCGTTGTATAGAGGAGCCCGGACTATGGCTCGGGCGGACCATATCTCCTTTTACAGGGCACTCCCATTTTGGAGGCGACGCATATGCACGGCTGTTAAGATCCCCTTTTCAGCATCTTTGTCACCCAACACCATAAGTTTTGAACATTTCTCAACCAAGACCACATATTGTTTGAAAATGTTCACCCAAGAACCACATTTTAGGAAAATTTTGCAAATTTGTCAACGGAAAAAACCTCTTTTTTGGGTATTTTTGCGCTTCTCTCTATTGAAGGTCCGTTCATACTTTCGGCATCTTGTGTTGCTGGCAGTCGCTACCGCCGAATACGCATTTGCGGTATTGCAATGAAGTTCATTCATTCAACTGCCAGCGGATTTGCGGGGCACTGCGTGAAAGTGCTCAAATATATTGGCAGGCACCTCTCTTGGCAATGCGATGTGTTAAAGTCATATGGACCTTTAAATTTGTCAAGCCAGGTATTGATGTTATAAAAATCTCAACTTTTTTACGTTAAAGTCAGAGGGTACTAGGCTGTGGATCTGAATGCCCTTATTAATTAGGAAACCAACTTGTAGAAGCCGCCCACCAATGAATAAAAAGTCGGAATAAGAGATTGTTTTCATGTTAATACTGGCATTTTTTAATTGCCTAGTCACATAGGACCCGCATGGTATTATATTACTTTTTATACAGTATACATATTCATATATTTAATACACTCATTATAATATAATTATAGCATTTCAAATGCATTGGAAGTACAGACATATAGCAAGTGAATAATAGAAAACACAGTAACCAAATATGGAAAAGTATTAAGGAGATGGCATTGTTATACTTGGGGGGGGGGGGGAAATGGGAAACCATTTGAATTGGCTCATAGGCCAAAGGTTTTAAGTCTTCCGACTTGGTTTGAATAACTTTTTTTGTTATTTCACCTAAGCTTTGCATATTTTGAAACAACTAAATCAAAATCAAATATAAGCTTGAATGCACAGCTTATCCTTTCAAATCTTCTGATTTTGGTAATTAGCAATAGCACAATACAAGTTTATAGCTAAAATACACTTAGCTTTAGAGTGATATTGCATGTTTATAGGATCAGTGTGTTGTGTGCATGGATCCAGCATATCTTAAATAAGCCTTCTGATAGTATTATCCTTCTCACAGGATAACTTGTCATGTGATCCAAAGAAGGTCGTACGTACAATACCTGCCATATGATACATGTGTGCTGCCATGTATTACTTAACTCTCATTTTGTCTTTCCTCCAGGCGGTGGTTCTTGAAATGGTTTCTCAGGTGACAGTTGCCTGAAGAACCATTGCAAGAGCCAGACTTTGGCCAAAATTAATTTTGATAAGAACTGTCTGACAAAATGCAGCTATTGCACTTACTACCTTCTGGTACTCTCACAACTATCCTTTGCGCAAGCACATCCACACTAGACATTGCAGACAAAAAAGGCACTACATTCTGTGAACATGATGAAGGTACAATGTATTGTCCTAGCTCGTCTGTAAACACCACTTCACAGAGCCAGCTTCAAATATCTAAATTCCACATAAATCTATTGAAATAAGGTTACTAACAGGTCTAATCCTGTACAAACTTTGTTCAGCTCTCAATCAGTATATTCTCGCTTGCACCTCGAGTCTACCCCTTACAAGAGCGTGTATTTCATTGCAACAGTCGAGGGACTTGACTGTGCTTTGTTTCTTTAAGGAAATATGTCATGAGGCTGAATATTTGAAAATTTGTATGGTGAAATCTTCAAGTAACGTAGATTACATATCAATCACAATACGTTGCAACATTGTCCATAAACTTTTTTGAGTTTTGCCCTTTGATTTTCCGCCCCAATATCTTACTCGAAAACGATTCCGAAAATCCACATCGCAGGCAAATGATGACGTCAAAGTGTGGACCACCCATAATTGACGTCGTTGTGACATCATATCGCAGTGTTGCCACGTTCCTATAACTGCAGCGATGTGTTTTATATCATAATACTTAAACACAAGTATGAAACAAATGTCATTCTTGTAACTTATTTTCAATTTTAATTACTACCGTAATGATCCAGTATAGTCCCACACCTTTTTAAGCTGCAAATACCTTGAAATTGGGGGTGGATAATGCCCGAATCTTGCCCGAAGCCGAGTTGAAATTCTTGGCCTACTCGCCACACTACAGCCACTTCATGACTTTCGAATTTTGAAGACTCGAGATGTTGAAAAAATGCTGTTTTTCGATAGTACGTAGTATTCCCTCCCTCATGCTAAGTAGATTTCATCTTTGTCATGTCACTAACCATGACTATAACAGGTAACGTTTTATCTTTTTTTAGCAAAAAACCGCAAAAAAAAGAACCAAATAACACGAAAACTGAACCAATTTGCATGTTTTTGGCGCGGCCATAGTGTATTTGCTTCCAATGCCCTCTAGACCCTGCCCGGCTGTCAAATTATTCTTTTCGTTTCAGAAAACAAATCCACCAAAAACTATTTAGGAATGATTTATGAAACTTAATAAGTTTTCATGGCATGGTATTATTTTTATACTGAAATATGGAAAAAGAAGTGAAAAAATATTGTAGAATCCCGATCTAGAGTGAAAGTAGAAAGCCTTGAGATGTTTGAACCAAAACATGGTCTTCTGCTTTTTCTATACTCTTAAAATGTATGTTGATTTACAAACTTTTCTGGTTCCGCCCGTCATAACACATTCTTGAGATGGAATCATAGGAATGTAAATATGGAATTCGTATTCATGATTGGACATGCATATCATTTGGAATTCAAGGCTAAAAGGTTTGTTGTTTGAAGAAGATAGTTTCCGAATTTTGCGTCAGTGTAGGCCAATTTTTGGCAATGGGAGAATAAACGGATCTTTAGCATTTTCTGAATGTTCCTAAACTTAGGGGTGGGATTTTACTCGACAGTGACTATACTCGTGTCATACGGTATACTTTATTAATCCTCAATATTACGTGTCCAGCATAACACTCGAGTCAACACGTGTTGTGGTCCTCACTTTGGCATCACGAGGCGAGCAAAATTGGGCGCTGTTTGGATCATGAAGCCGTGGCGAAAACTCCGCCCGTTTCTTAGTATGTCAAAAAAGCAAAAATTAAATGTCCTCTAGTTTTAATTTTACATCAAAGTGTATTATTTTTCGGGAATTGTGATGTATGTCATATATTTTATGAATGTAATCAAACTGAGCTTGACAAAAATCTTGACATATTTCCTTTAAGTTTCTTTCTTTCTGTCAACTTCCGGTCAAACTTCAATTTGCATCCGTTCTGCCACATACTTGCTGCATCACTGTTACAGACTTGGACACAAACATCAATGACCACGACCGCATAATTTAGACCCGACTTGTTGGGGTCAAAGGTCACGTAAGGTCACAGATCCAAAAAGGTTGTTTCACGAAAAATGCTACTCCTCCCACAATTAATGAGTAAGTGACCAGGATATGGAGCAGCTTAAGACCCTTCATCAAAGTTATTCTCAGCATGGCGAGCAAATTCAGTAACGGGCAAACCGAGGGGGAAAAGCCCCCCCCATGCCCCCGTGGCGCCGCCACTGAAGCGACCCTGGCGAAAGAGTGTTTTTAACAGACGAATTCCGACTCTTTCCCTTTATCATGCTACATTTTTTATTACCAAAATTTAAATGAATGAAGGAAATAATATGGTTCCACCTCGCACTAATATCTGACTAATTCCCATGTCGTAGGATACAATCAAGTTTTAAAAAAAAGAAAAACAATTTACCCATATTTTTGCAATACTTCAAGCCTCCACTGCACAAGAGTCTAAGACCCGACTTTACTGGTGACATTTGGAGCCACTTGGAAATGCCTTTTCATGTCACATACCAACCTAAATATATAAAAATAAGTCTATATTGAAATCAGGACCAACTTTAATTTGGAGTAATCTTCCACACGTCTCTGATTTGTACATTCTATTGTGTAACCACACTGAAAAGGCCTACTTTTTTTGGCTATATTCCAACAAAAATTAACTTCACTCAGAATTTAAGGTTCCATACCCACACTGGACTCACTATAGGATTGTGTTTTTTATCAATCAACCAAACATCTTTTTTTATACCTTCATTTCCCCCAAACTTTTGTGGCCAACCATTTTTTTCGGGATTGAGAGTGTGTAGGAGTGATTTGGATGGATAATGCTCAAAGTTCCTGGTTCAAATCATTTTCAAAAATTTCAAAATTTGATTTCTTAAAACAAATAATATTTGATCTGTCCTAAATAAAATATAAAATTGCCATGATCTTTATTAGAAATAAAATCTAACAAAAGTTGCCCTAATTCATACATTAACATTGTTTCACATTGGCATTATACCACATCATGTTCAATTTGGAATTGAATAATGCAACAACAACCACGCTTTTTAATTAGAAAAACAACTATTTTACAAATATCATTCTTCGAGTACCAGAAAATACAAATGACTTGAATAACATGCAGATGAGGCATATGAATAAAGTGAAATGGGTCAACCATGAATACCCCTAATATCCCAAAATAGAATTAGAAAAAAAATAACGTATTTCAATATCATTATATCCTATTCGTGTTTCAAGATTACTGCATCAATAGCTTGTCAGCATTGGCTACAACCAAACGAAAAACGCCTGATGAAAAGTATGCATTTAATGATTCCAACATCTTCTGTGTTATTTATAGTTCCAAGATTTGTTGATAAGCTTGATATTGTTGAAGACAGCTTATTTCCAAAATTTCATTAGTTGATACCGATCTTGCTGTGATGTTAATCAGAAAACGCTTGTATCACAGGTTCCCATAGGCTACTGTACTGTAATTTTTCCGTTTACAGACCAGAAAATAAAAACTTGCAAATTTGAACAGATACTACTTGAATTTACAAGATTGGGTACACAAGCATTAGTAAAGCTACGGCTCAGATTGAGATATGATATAAAATCTCAACTTTGGGGTTGGGTTAATCGGGGGATGGGGTTGTGAACTCCACAAAAGACTTCTTTAACCCGTCCATTTTGGTTACAAACAATAATATGGCATTTTGACAAATGGCTAGGTCTGCACAAAAGCACTTGCCATCTTCTTTGTAACCCCCAATTTCAGACCTTTTTCGGCAAAATTAGAACACATAATAGACATTTTTTTAATATTACTACCAACCTTGGTCATCCACATTCAATCAAAAATCACTTTCATACTACTGAAACAGTGAAATACTAATAAACATTCCTACTTCCATATCAAAATACTCATACACTAGCTCACTTATTGAATTGTCTCCATCATCATTATTCATTAATAAAGAGGCATTCTTCTGGAAACATTCCTTCACGTTCACATTCAATTTTCATAACACTTCCTATTTCATTCTTATCCTTTTCTTCTGAGATAGTAAACAAGGCGAACTTGTAATTTACTGACGATGCGTAAAAATATGTCCCCGACGAATATCGCGATCGCTAGTGAAAAACTAAACGGCACCAAGTCCACCTAAATTTTGGCCATCACTAGTCGCCAAAAAAATTGAAAAGAAATGGTACATTTGGTTAAAAGGACTCCAGACAAAGAAATCTGAAATTTCATCATGCAAAAAATCCTGAAAAATTCACTAAATTTAGTAAAAATAGATTATTTACTCAATTGGCAACACTATTTTGAAAAAATCTTGTGATCAATTTTAAATGTGGACCATACGGGTCGAAAAGCGGAAGAAACATTGAATGTTATGTATTTCAACATTTTTCAAAGAAATGTAAACAGGCTGGAAACCCAAAAGACGACCCGACACCAGGAAATTGCCACACATCTAATCAGGTTGAGAACTCCTCAGTCGCTTCATTCCACAAGTTAATCATTTAATACTGCCTTACAGAACTCCAGAAAAACTTGTACACAAACCTTACGGGAAAAATTTCATAAATTATGCAAAGTAGTACTTAATTAGATATTTTACACCCAAATCTAATCAGTTGAGAACTCATCAACACTCTTCTTCCACCCAAGTCCATCATCGTAGCACTTAAGCGAAATCAGATAAATTGTACACAATGTTGACATTTTCGGTGCAAATTGACCTTTTCCATTTACCTTTTTTCCCCTACCCAAGACAGACCCAGGGGAGGACCCTGGGGGGATGAATTACATTGTGAGTAGGGGATATCCCCTCCTACAATATACCAAAGTTTGGATACTCTAGCTATCCAGAACTAACGAGTTCCCAAAATGTGCCAGGAGTTAACATTTTATCATGGACATACGGACATACGGCCATACAGACATACGGGACACACGGACGGAGCCCATTTTATAGTCCCATACCGAACTTCGTTCGGCGGGCACAATAACTGTTTGTACGAAATGATATAGCACGGCAACAGCAATACGTGCAACACCCCGCATAATGCTGTTCAAACCAATTGGAAGGCGCAAAATTTACAATGGGGGTGGTCAATGTTAAAATTCCACGTAATTCGCGAATAAATCTATCCTCATTTTTTTTTAAATTTAAGTTATGTTAAATATTAGCTTCTTATTTGAATGAAGTGTTGAAAGTTGAGGAAATAAAGGTATTGTTTTAGCATCTTTCATGGTTCCTTCGTGTCACATTCCATGGGGCGACAGCACTCTTTTGGCCAGTGGCAGTGGGCCAGCAGGACATGGCCCCTCTTTAGGAAGTGGGGTGTTTTTTTTCCCCCCCCCCACCGTTTATGGCTGTGAATGGTGGGGTCACAATTAACGGTAGAAATCGTCCGCGCTTATACCTCTGATCACATTCCTTTTCTCGCGTCAAGGACTATGCCACCATTCCTGCTAGTTCCAGAACCATGACAACACCCAAAGGAAATTGCCCATAGTCTGCGCGACCTAAACGCCAGCGACTCTTGCACTATCACATAACGCCTATTTCAGAAAAGAATTGTGACAGCCCAACTATAGCCTTAAGAACATGCTTTACACACTTGGTGGCATCAAACATACAACTTGCATGGAAACGAATGGTCAAAAGGTTATAGCACGTTGACCATTTGAGAGGAAGTATGAACCGACCATGAGAGGTTATTTCAACTTTGTATACCGATTGCTGACAATAATCCTTACAAAAAATTAATACACACTTATGCGGAATAGACACATGAAATCCTGTGTTTCTCAGAGAAACCAAACAGAAAAAAGTAAAACGGGTAAAAGTACATCATGGCTGGACCTTCATCAAAATGGCGGAAGCGTATTACTCATAATGGAATGCAAATTATTCTGCCTTTTTGACATTTATATTATTTCTCTGTCCAAATAATCTAGATAGAAATGCACACATGAGTTTTTGTCAACAGCAATTTTAGTATCAGTTTAATAAACCGATCATTTGGAAACAAGATCCATCACACACATTTGATACAGGTGGAATCAAAAAAAATGGTGACGATTAAAACAACAAAAATTTGACCATGATCTGTTTATAACTGAAATGCCAATTGATGTTTTCCATGAGCTGCATATTGTCGACATTCTATGCTGAAAAAAGAAGGAATTTGGTGGAGAAATGGGTAGATATGAACGATTTGGTGGTGTTCCATTTTGTCTGTCACATATTCAGACAAAAATAATGGACCGGAAAAACCCAGCTTAACTGGGTAAATTCCCATTGGAATGGGGTAACAATGGATCAGCTGTGAACATCTTTCATATACTAATTTCTTCACCAAAATTATGTTGCATTTTTTCAGCATTTTGAAAGTCCGAAAATATGCAAATCCATGAAAAATCAACTGGTCACAGTTGATTAAACAGCTTAAATGTGTTTTTTATGCACAAATTTTTTGATTCACTCTGTATAGACCTAACTTGGACAATTATAGTAAATATACAATCAGTATTAACAGAGAAGTAACATACAGCCAACTTAAAATCTAAAATAGTACTAGTTTCTACTTTATAATTCTGGGACTGTTTCTTTGCTGGTCGTTTAAGACCGAGTTGTTTTATAAGATCTTAAGGTCCCATGATTTTGTACCCAGATTTGCATGTCAGATCCAAATTCTTATGCAGAGTCTGACATTAAAAGTGCTTTGCTTTAATTAGAAATTCTAAGTTATCCTTTCAATATGAATATTGAAAAAAAACAAATCCAACAATGTACGTTAAGGAAGAATTGAACATTTGCTAACTTTATCAATTCACCCAGTATTTCCAGTGAAGTGTTGCAGTGTGAATGAACTGGCTGCTTTGTTTTCTTCCCCTGGCTTGACAAGCAGAGCGGGCGATATTGCGGAGGCACGGCATGTCCGTATGTGTGTGTGTAGTATGTGGGGTGTGTGTTGTGTGTGTGTGTGTGTGTGGTATGTATGGGTGGGTCCGTTTGGTTAGCTTTTTTCTAACCAGCGGGTTAACCAAGGTTAGGTTTTGTTTTTCAGGTCTCATTCGAAAAGGTGAAGTCCGATTGAAACCAGACATGGGGTTACGGTGTTGTAATAGGGGTTCTTTCATAGGTGCATGATGTCAAAAGGTCCATGGACAAAGTCAAAGGGTCCTCTGAGGTCATGTTCCAGACCTGCCCATCCTTGCCAGGGGGCGGGATGAACGCAAGTTTACTTGCTGTAGTTTTGTTTTGCCCTCATATGTTGAAACTGATAATCAAAAATTTGGTTTATTATGATTAATTGGGGAATACAATAACTTGCAATAATTAAAATAATACTGGTGAAAGAGTGTTTCTAAGATATTCTTAAAAAACAGTTTTTTGTAAATTCGGAACTTTTCGATATATGGATTTCTACATGGTAAGGATTTTAAGGAATACATATGGACCACTGCATAACAGGAATATGATTAATAAAACAATTTATAAAAAAAAGTCTTACGGGGCCAAAATGTTTTGTCAGAGGTTGGAAAAAAAACTTTTAAAATCGTGGAAAGGTGACACCCAAAGCCATTTCAAAAAAAAAATTACAATGGAGGTACCGTACTGTGAGCCATAAATGATACCACAAATAGACTAAGGGGCGTGGACCCAAATTAAACCACTGTATAACAAATTCTGGTGTCCCCATCGAGGGGCAAGGAAATACCAAGTGTAAATTAATATAAATTATTACAACAACATAACTGTCTGTTCCCGCCACATAAAACTGGCAACATTTTCTTAAAAATAATTAAAATGTCACATCAATTTACTTTTCCCACATTATACAGTGACCAATGGATACGTATAGACTTCAGCAAACCATGAGACTAAAGATATTTAAACAAGGGGCCCGTGGGGTATGTGGGGAATTGTTATAGCCAGGTTGTTACCACCTCAATGATTCGGGTGTTGAGTGACAAATACCTGTCCTCTTTCACAAGATAACCAGTGATACATTATAATATGGTCGTGACACTAATTTTCTTCTGAAAACGCGGTGTCTAGGTGTAGGGTGGTTAGGGGTTCACGGGTGGGGAAATTGAATAGAAGAAAGGAAGTTAAGCAATAAGTTTCGGATTTTGGTTCTGCACAAAGTTGTTAGGTCAAAAGCTGCCCATCAACATTCTCTCACGATGTTTGTTCATGTTTCTTCCTTTTGAATAACTTAAATGATGAACAAACATGCAAGAGTTAATTTGAACACGCATAGAAGCTCAATATTTATTTATTTGTGAATGGGGTTAGTATTTGTCCTGAAAACGTACTCAGTCTAAATTGGAAAGCGTAACAGCTGAAAATCTATCAGCTGCACGGACAATATAACATGGTCCTGCACTTTTTTTGTTTTTTACAAGATGAAAGGGAATCTGAAAGTGGTTTTTATACCGATTACCGGGGGGTGATTGAATATCTTTAACCCATTTGTTGCTGAAGTCTATGTGCATCCCCAGTCACTGATATTGGGGGGAAATGAAATTGAAGTGACAATTTTTATTCTTTTTTAAAGAAAATGTGGACAGTTTTTTTGTGGGAACAGGATATATGATTTTACTAATTATTATGAATTTACACTTGTTTTCACCTAGCCCCCCCACTGATGAGGACAACAAAACAACAGCATAGAAGGACATGTCCCACAGCCTAAAATGTTTTTCAGTTTTCCCAGCCAACTAAATTATGCTCACGAAACCTGTCCACCTTGCACAACCAGAGGGCGCCCTTCTTTTCTGAATACAAGTCAGCCATAAGGGGATACACCACTATGATCCATTGCTACATGACCCTGGTAAGTGGCATTATCCCAAAGAGAAACTCTGTACATGAGGTTTCCTGCCTGCTGGAAAGGGGAACTAATGGCCTTGGAAAATGCACTGATGACCACACGTGGTTGAAAAATGGCACAGAAGTGTTTTAACTCAGCTTATGTTGCCCGGCAACACGGGATACAATGGAGTAGCCTTAAAATGTGAACTGGCCATGACAAAACAAGCGAAAAGTCACAGTCTGATTTTAGATTGCATGATACCAGGTTACACATTTCTTTGTTTTGATTCACCGGGGCAGCCAATCGGCAGCCTTTGTGACCACCAACCATGTCTCAGGAGCAGGTCTCAAAGACTAACCTCAAAGGGCAGCTATTGTTTTGTCTTATTCTTTTTTTAACTTAGAATTTTTCTATCTATCTGAAAAATAATTAAACATTTATTATTTTAAAGAAGAGAAGCAAGAGCGAGGATTCAAACTAGAGAACACGTCTCATGAGTTAGTTACTTCACAGCACAGCAAGGATTGGTTGCCAGATTTGCAATTCTAATCCTTGATAAGATTTACGGAATAAATTGATGCTGACTATTGTGGTCAGCACCTCATATAATGAATAACTCCACTCTGGAATGGTTGCAACAATCTATGCTTCAGGAGTGAGTGGTGGTCAAAATCACACTTGCCTCCATTGATGCCACGGACTATAAACATGAAATATTACAGCTATGGGGTTCTAGAACGACCCACTGTGACTTTACAATCAGATTGTCATGCCAGTTAGGTCAACAAAAATAGATACAGCCCATTTTGAGTTTACCTCCTGCTGACACAGAAACCTACGCAAGTTTGAGAAATTCTGTTAATAGAAACAATTTAGTCACTGTGTGCAAGTTCTCTTTTTTTTCTATGCAAAAGCCACAGGGTCCAATTAACAATTAGGAAAAAGAAAAGAATTGAAGTTGAAGTTGAAAACTGTGTATACTAGTTATCATTTAATAGACATGAATACTGTATTTCATTGGTTGATAGCCCTTTCAAATATTTCTGTATTACTCGGCTCTCCTTGAATAATATATCTCGTATCATACAACGCTTATCAGTTTCACGCACGATCACTCAGTTTACATAAAGAGACGGCCTGAGGAGCGTTATCTAGTATCGGTAAGTTGCCCTGCAATACGGGGCATGCCAAGTGTGTGCGCACTGATCTGCCTCAATAAGAACTAAGTAGGAAAGGCAGGGTAAAAAGTTGAGCATTAGGCTACCAGACCTAAGAAGTTAAAAAAAATGATATTATAATGAGGATTAGTTTGTTTTAATAATATAAAATGTAGTAATATCATGTTACTGAATGTAAATTAGTCACCCATTTGCTCTTATGCAAACAAAAAATATCAATGGTTTTGGTGCCATACCACACTCGGCCTGCGGTTCTCGTGTGGTATGGCACCCAAAAAACCTTGCTATTTTAGGATGCATGAACAAACAGGATATCTTAATGTATTACAGTAAATAAATATGGATAAATACAGGGATTGGCCCTATTTTCAGGTTGACAGTTTATCCTATGCTATACTTTCATACTAATGTTAATTTTTATCACTGGCATTACTTTGTATGCTTGTTTATAATTATTGCAATGGATTTACGAAGGGACAACTATTTTAAAAACCAATAAACATCATTACCAAAATACACACATTTTGATTTCAAAACGGCACTTAGCAAATTTGACAGGAATCACACTTCCTTAAATTATCTTGCAAATATTTAAGTCAAATCCCCATAATATAAAAGATAAGGCCCAAAAAAAGGAACATATTTTTGTTACTTAGATTGTTTTCCACTTTTTTAATAGATATGTTTTCGTAAATGAATGTTGTATTTCAGTGTGAATTTTTGCTTTTTTGCCCTTTTCTTCTAATTTATAATCATTTTATAATCCAATCACAAACTTCGATTTCAGACAGTACTTGCAAAAAATACTGGGAAGTGGAGGAGGGGGGGCAAGGGCAATGCCATGTTGAGGGTGAGGAAAATATAGCCACCCCCCCTTAACGGGGTACAAAAACCAGATTAAAACTTGGTATTTTATCACACTACTTCATACAATAAACGTTTAGTATTAGATACAACATCTGTTTAGTTGATAGACATCAGGTGGTAGTCGCGTCCTCTCATCGAGAGTCCCGGTGTACGAAGTCAAAGTCCGAGTCCGAGTCCCAAGTCTAGAAGTCAGAGTCGAGTCTCCATGTCCGCAAGTCCCGGTCCGAGTCCTTGACAGAATAAGTTTTGTGGGTACCAAGTGTCAGGATCAGTTGACCGTGCCACTATTGAGCATGGGTGGGAAAGGTGTTCATAACAAAGCAGCTTCACGGGAAATTTGGGTATCTAGAGGTAAATTTTGCCTTTGTACATCCTAACGCCACATCTGTTTCTAGCCTCTCGGGAGGGAATGAAGGAATTAGGGGTAGTCACAAATTCAAATTGGTTTTGAACCATATAATGTTGTCTTTGTTTTGATGAGGCATCGCTACATTGGAGGACGTGTAGGAATTGTTTTCATGTGGGAGTTGAGAAGATTCAGTGGTCTTAGGGTTAAAGAAATGTAACAGAGCAAGGGACAATGCATTTTCAACTACTTAGTTCTTTCCAAGGTGGTAGGGACAAGGAGGAATTATTTATTAATCTATCCATGTGGAGATGGCCAGCACACGTGGACGTGATAGCCCCGGAGCTAACACACATTTGTAAAACACCTCAAGTACAAAAGGTTTGAGTGATAAATATGTAGACAGACTGACAGGGAACCCCGAAAATAATTCTTAGTGACCCACAAGTGGTTGCCCTTAAGGAGAGGGGACCAAGAAAAGGTTTGTACAGGGGTCAAATTTTTAAAATGAATCCAATCGTGCGAAAGGTATAGCTGTTATTTGTCTAACCACAAGGATTAGGGAAAGGAAAGGGGCATAGTTTGTACTTTCAACACCGTAAAGTTAAGAGTTATAGATTATTAATCCATACAAAAGGTGTCAAATTTACGTTGTACAGGGTTCAACTGTTTGAAGTTACTCCGATTTGGGATAAAAAAAAAAAACGGTTTGCAATTATTGGTGGAATTCATAGGATCAAAATAATGAATTTTTTTTTGTTTTGAGGGGTCTTGAATCCGTGGATAGACAAATAACATGGTGCACTTTTCAACCTTATTGAATCATTTAAACAATTTGACCAATGTCTACAAAAACTTTGTTTGGCCCCCCACCTAAGGCACCATTGACTGCCACTTAAGAATTCCGTTTCAGGGGTCCCTGTCAGATTGACAACAATTTAATCACTAAACCTTGTGTAATGAGATAGGTTACAAATGGTTGTAGAGCCAGGTTATGATGTTGAGAAAAAAACCTGGATAATGTGGCGGGGCAGACGGTTTTCAAATCCGACCAAGCGGCAAGCGCATATGGGGTTTTTATTCAACGCTTACATTCGTGGCCATCTCCGGGAAAAGATTACTAAATATTCACTACAATGGCATTTGAATTTGCAATATTTGTAGAAATGTTTACTTTTCTGAAAAACCTTGTTCTCTTGCTATGCTTTTGAGTGAGCTATGATTCACCATTGATAAACGATAATGAATACATAATTACAAGCATCATATTATTTATTCATAATAAAGCACCAATGACAGTGATATTATAACTTGCCAATTTCGCTTGGGTTTTTTGACGGCAGTTCCTTATGGTTCTTGGGCATCTTTGGATCAAGTATTACGACTGGATTAACTGACGCACAAAATAATTGAAATCAGAGTCAATAAGTTTGGTTGGAAAGTAAGAACTTTGGACACTTCCTTTACAGACAGGAGCCTAAAACGACGGATATGACTGTCAATATTGATCATCGTTAGTCGGTACTTGGTCAAAATTGGTTTACACGTACTTTTTCTTTTGGTGTTTTGAGCTAAACATTGTGCAAATATTGAAGTGCAGCGCAGTTTGATTAGCAAAAAGAGGTATTTTTTGAAGGACTCGGGCCGAGTCCCGCCCAGGACTCGAGTTCTGAGTGTCCGAGTCCGAGTCCTGGGTGTCGAGTTCGAGTCAAAGTACTTCAAAATCGGGACTCGATCGGAATCGAGTCGAGTCGGGACTCGAGGTCCACCACACTGATAGCCATGTAATTTTATTCAGGGCAATGAATGGCGAAGAAATAAAAAAAGTAGGCGGTTCTGTCTGTGTTTATAGAGTTACACTCGACATTGTTTTTCATTTTACTGGCATGTGATGCGCCTTTTACTTAAACAAAGTTCATAAAAATAAAAAAAATAAAACATTCAATATACTTTATATAACTATAGATGAGGTTAAGTCTGTATATTTTAAGTTCCCGTGCATTGAAAAAAACTCAATGATTGCGGTCAGTTTGAACGTCTATTAATGCGCACCGTGCCCCTGTGAACCTTGTGCCATTATTGAGAGGTTAATGTCAGATATTTTAGTTCGAGTGCATTGGCAAGAATCAATGCACGACGCGCTCAATTTGACGATGAATAATGGCACAAGCCACATGCAGGGGTGCGTGCCATTAGGAGTCTCGAAGCTTCAAATAACAGAACTAAAAAAATAACAATCTTCATGGAAGGGTTGGCCTATCTGGTTTTATACCGGAAGCAATCTACATACCAGAAATCCATAAATTAATAAAAACACAGTATTACGCAGACATTTTTAGACAAAAAAAAAAAAAAAAGTGAAAACGTTATTATGAAATTCCACGGCTGTTATTTGGTTGTACGGAAAGATTGAAAAAAAAAAACTCAAAAAACAAAAAACTCTCCAAGGGTCATAGAAGAAATACGCATATAGGCACCTCCCCCTAACATACAGCCGTTCAGTTACGGATCCGTATCCTTCCTATCCTTGTTCCCCGTTTACATTCATTTCCCCATTTACCTACCGAGCCCGCTCTCAGACTCCTAGCCAACTAAGCCCGACCCCGCCTCATAGCGCCCCCCCCGGTAAACCTGCCAATGCCTTGATCCATTCTGGGTCCCCCTAACCACACCGATGCCTGCTACTCCCCTTATTTTCTTCGCGGATCTATCATCCCGCCGCACTGAGCTCCTAGTATCCATCTATTCTTCAACCTTCCCAGCTGTCATCACCATGTGTTATTAGCCGTCCCTCCTAGACTTCTCACATTCTTTCGCACCCCCCTCCACCTTCCCGTATTGTTTTTCTTTTACCTCCGCCCCCCACTCACTCTCTCCCTCCTAACCTTTTCTCGCGCTCCTGCCCTTTATTCCTTCTTTGCCTCAGGGTCTCTTGCCCCGTTGCTTCCCCAGCCTAACTTTATCGTTCTTCTGATCGCCCCGCCTTTTATCTCTTATGATCATCGTCTCGATTTGTGCCCACTTGCTTTTTCCCACCTCCCCCCGTGGGTCGGCCGCTGGTATCATCCCGGCATACTTCGTGCGCGTCTCCTTCTGCTGTCCACGATAAAGATATTTCCCTTTCTTGTTGCGTGTTCTTCCCCTTTTACCCCCAGATTTCATGCTCACCTCTCCCTTTTCCCCCTCGTTTCTTTAACACGAGACTGCGTTGTAACGGCACCGCACGGTTTTCCCTCTCTGTAGAATCCCGCTCCCATAAACGCTGTTCGGGTTCCTTCGTATCAAATGTTCTAAACACATTGCGTATGTTCATTAACATACGCACCATGCAATGTCAACTATCAAGGCATGATTTTAGCCCACTAAATATTTCTTCTTTAAACTAAACGTTTATGAATCATCGTCAAACTAAGCATGTTTACATCGATTTTGTCTACCTAAAATATCCAGATAATTAACCTCTTCTCCATTTAAGACATTGTTTGCCCATGGTTTATTTTAAAAATGAGCAACATAGTCAATTACTGCTAAGACAGGTAGGCAGTTTAGATGCGTGTACAGTGCTATGGGGCATATGTTTTGCTTTCTTTTGCTGAAATTGTTGATTTTTCATACCACAACTAAAAATTAAGCCAGTAGTACAGTGACTTATGTAGAGTTTGAATTTTAATGTAAATTAACACCGATATCTTTCTCATCAGGAGTACACCTAACTGCATCATCGTTGCATTCAAAGACGGTGTGATGTAATCTCTCTTACATTGTACGTAGGCGATCATCTCTTTACTTCAGAAGAGGACTTGGTTTCTGTGGGGCTGTCGCTTTATCCCCAGCTCCCACTGGAATGAGGGGGCCCTTCCCGGGCTGTTTGACGGTTGACCCATTCTGCTGAGTCCTGGTGAGGATCTGTCCTGTTCTCGAATCCCTTCCCGTGGGCCTTTGGCTGGCTTGAACTCGCAGAATACTGGTTGACTGGGCTAGGCTTTTTTGTTGACTTTCGGAGGCAGTGTTTTTGTATTGTAACGGATATTATTGGCACTACTGTCGAGTTTTTGTTGTTTAGTTTTGTGTTGTGGTTGCAGGTTAGGCCCTATTGACTGGGGATGCAATGTAGCGCTGTTTTGAAACCAGTTTTCTCCTTGAGAGGAACCTTACTTTTAGCTTTCTATTCTCTTCTAACTTCCCGATTCTAAATAATCTTTACATTGCCACCATTCGGAATAAACTAGACGACTCGGAAGAGCGATGGTCCTTGCGCCCCGATCTCTAAATGAGAAGGCCCGCTTGGGTATTTTCAAAAGGGATGGGTGATCCTCGTGGTGGGTCGCCATGGTTAAAGGTACTGAGGTTAGTGAAGCTCGACTTGGCGGTATTTTATGGCGGCCTTGTGCTTTCCTCTTCGCGTGGTGTGCACGTCTGGACTATCAGCCTTAAAATGCAATCATATACATCAGAAAGATTGTGTGTTTACAATTTGAATTTGTAATTTAATTGAATGGTAATTAAATTATTTGCATCTGCTGTTCAGGAATCCTCTCCAATCACTGTGAGAAGGATACTTGGGTGTAAAATCCACGAACTTGATTCAAATAAAACCTTAAAATTAGCACCTCGTTTTCCAAGGAGGGGATAGACAGGGAAAAACATTCTTTAGTGTTTGGTTACAATTAAGTTAAAGTGGGGAATATTTCCTATCCGCCAACTAGAAAACTCGGTTCTGATTTGCATCTTAAAAATCGGGTTTTGGCATTTCTTCTAAATGATATTCAACTAATAATACCACTGCCATTTGTTCAAGTGGATTGAGCGCTTGACTCACACACGCACAGGTGAGTTCGAGCCCTGTCTTAACTAATATATTATGCCCTTGAGTAAAGTACTATTACCTCACTTACTCCTCCCATCAGGGGACAAGTAATACCGGCCATTATTTAATGTGGTAATGTAACAGATTGCTGTAGAGGAGCATAGCGATAGCCCTATAGCAAACCCTTATATGCTGAGACTGACCAATTGCTTACTAAAGAGCGATAGGCCACTCTGTCCTGTGCATCTCTTTAGTTTGAAATTTTTATGTAAATAATAACTCTTAAGCCCTTACCCTAATCTTTGCATTAATCCTAACCCCTAGGCTAAATCTTAACCAATGCTAAGATAATGGACCCAATGCGACCAAGACAAAATGCGATGTGGTATACCAAAACTAAGGCTGGAATTTTCGGGCGGCTTTTTGGGTACCCGCCAAGATTACAATACCCGAGCAGAACATTCCACCAACGGGTACCCAAGATTTCGATTTTCCACCTACTGTAACATTTTTAAGTACTCACAACCGTGACAAATTCGGTCTCCTAGTTATTAAACTTGATTTTTATTTGCCAGATCTTGAATGTTTTGATTTTAATATCCATGATTCATGGTCATAAATCCAACTTGCTAAGTCGCTATCATCAGTTATTTGTAAAAAACAATAGCTTAAACAGTGGTGATCCCGGTCCTTGCGGTGATCTCGATCTTCAAACATACGAATTCTGCATGTTAGCTATTTTGACTCAAGTCATCAATGTGTTGTCCACATGGCCAACATACGTGATGGTGCTTTTATCACTCAGTGTGGAACCAGAGAGCGAATCACAGGTTGTATTATATATTACATTATGTGTTTACTTGGCCTGGGATGATGTGTGGGCCATCTACCAAGACATGGCAGGCAAAGATGGCAGTAGAAATGGGATGATTTATCACTCAGTGCACCACAGAGGGCGAATCACAGGCTGTATTAATATTAGAGTGTGTGTTTAAACAGGCAGACAGAATTGGGAAAGGTCTAAAATGGAGGAGAAGACAAAATGAGGGTGAGGGGGATTTTTGTCAAATTGAAATTTTTTTAGATGCGCTTCATTTCATTACAATTAACAAGTATTCCAATCGTACATAGTCTGGATGTGACACAAATTTCAAACAAATCACCAAAATAATACATCCACTTATAGATGTACAAGTTTCTACTTGAGTAATTTGACACACTCACCTGGTTTAGGGCCTCAAGAAGAAATGGTTGTTGTTTGTTGTATGGCCTATAATCAGTAAATCATCACAGCTACCTATGACCAGAGAGAATAGACATAGGAGCCTTCAATTAAAGATTGGTAAATAACTTTGTTAGAGTTCTAGAATGCATATGACTCAGAATTTGGGAGGTAATTTGCTGTAATTAAGATAATGTTCTTGAGCCTTTTCAATTGCACAGCGAATTAAAAAAAGATTGGTACCCATATATCATTAAGGGGATCCGAACAGCCAGTTTATGGAGATCCTTGAAAAAAAAACTCATTTCCAAAATTCAGTTCATTGGCGAGTGCGGTTTTCTGTTATAATCCGATTTTTAATTTGGGACACAAGCGACCAAAACACACTGTACGTGCATATTCTTTCCAAGACGGGTGGGTTCTTATTGCAGCCTGATGGGCCACTGTATAGAGCAAAACATGTTTGGTCAGCCCACAAATGTCACTCAAGCGTAAGCATAGAGCTGGAATATAAACCACGAGGAGAATCGGTGTTATTATGGAATAGCCCAAGCCGTCCTGTACCGTTTTCTCTCACACACAGCGCGCCGTGGTTGTTGCTGAGTAAGCACGAGTACGTGTCGTCACGGTTGAGGCGCAAGCACACGATATATAAAAATCTGTGCGTCACGTGTATGTACCAGAAGTGTTGCATTCCCCAGTGTCCATTGTCGGCCTCGGCCGATTTTTCTGCTATTAGCGAAAAAAAACCAATCGAATATTGAAGAAACTATGCTTCTAAAAGATTCCTGCATCCCTTAATGCACAAAAAGGTCTCCCGATTGACCCCTGTAATTTTGCTCCGGAAAAGAGATATTGGAGTCGTTGAGATAGGCATTGTGCATCAGTTGTTGGTGTTGTTTTCACTCACTAATTGTAACGAACTTAAAATACTCGCGTGTCTCATTAACTATGCTAAGGACTTTCCAAAAAACGACGATACGGAAACCAAATATGTGGTGCCCAAAAACTATGTTAATGAATTGCGTATGATTCATATAATACTTTTGGGCACCTGATTTTGTTTACGCGTTTCGGGCGGACTCTTTCGGGTCTGGCGTTTATTTACGTCATTGAGCGTAGTTAGGGGTTGTACTCGTGTGTATTTGAATGCAGGTACGCTTGTATCAAGCTCTGTTGGGTGCGCCGTGTACCAGAATTAAAGAATTAGTATATAGGCAAAAGATTTATATTACAGTTCCCCAGACAAAAAAACACCATTTTAAGATGTCTATGAAACAGAAAGAAAATACAAAATGTATTTTTTTTTTTACAGAAAAAGTACATTTTTTTTCAAGGGCACAAGCAAATTGAATTGTCCCCATACATCTGCCAGTCCTTGAAAATGGTTTGCATCAATCAAAAAAAAAATTCAAGATAAAATCCCCATATATTTATAACATTTCAAGTAGGATACTTCGGCCTTAAAATGTTTGGAGTGTGTACCGACTACATTTCCCATTAGGGGTTACACCTTTAAGGGCCATGCATCCGAGCGCAATAGCCTTGTCTCCAGAACCCCGATATAACGGAATTGTCAAATTTCGGTTATTGGAAGAAAGCTGCTATTTTCCTCATTTATCCTGTGAAATCTAGGCTAAAGGAGTTTGGTTTGGATGTCATAAGCAAAAATGGCACCAGTTTGGTTTTGACCAATATTTGTACGGTGTTATGGGATTACAAAATCACGTTTTAGCTCTCACATCAAAACGGGGGTTGGAATTGAAATATGGTGGCAAAAACCTTTCAAATGGGGTCTTGGAAGGTAAGCCCTTTCATATATGAAAACGTTATATACTTTAAATGAGGTCATATCCCTTTAAGCTGTTGGACCAAAAGATTTGACAAGTTTAAAGACTGTGTGCAATCAAATATTAGTACTGTAAAGTGAAAGAATCCTCAAAGGAATATCTCGAAAAAAATAAAATTCCAAGTTTATTAGACATTTTAGAAATTTAAAAAAATGGCAAGCAGAGGATGGTGGGGAAAAGGTTATTCATACATCGAGTGCAAGTCTCTGTGAAATTGCTTGCTAGTGAGATTGGAATGTAAATCACGAGTGCAAAAATATATTCCACACATACTTTGTTAAGCTGTGTTGAGCAGAACAGCTGTGCACACCAATGGAAACTCAATAATCAAAATAATTGGACAATACCCCACTCGCCCCCCACAAAAATGCACAAATAAAATAACAAAATGCACCATCAGAAACTTTTTCATATATAAAAATTTATAGAGTGTGGCGTGGAAAGGCGTACGTTTTGATGTAGTACCAAGAAACAAGCGTGATCAACAGGAACTATAATGAGATTATGCAGTGCATTATTCATGGAATTGTTAAGCAGACAGGGGACCATATCTTAATGTCCGGAAAATTGATCCGGCACGTGACCGCTCAACTTTTATATAGGATCATCCAAACAAAAGGACTCCATTAAGGAAGGTTAAAGGGTATGGTATATCCCCCTACCAAAAATGTGGGTATGCGTTTTAACATCACCCAGTCCATAAATGGTTAAAACAAAACAATTTTACATTTCCAGATTTTTTTATTAGGGCCAAATTTCCAGAAATTCTGGAAGTCTTGCATCCGGATCTAAAGACACTATTCAGTGATTGAAAAAATATTTGAAATTTGCAGGAATAGCATTCAAAGTGGAAGGATACGTCTGTAGATTCTCATAAGTTACCTTCAGCTGTAGAATTGAAAGAAAGGAAGAAAACGGCAGTGTTCCAAGATACGATTCTCCATTTCAAATTACGTGTTGTAGTAAAGGTCCGTTCGGACAGTTAATGACTATCCAATCTCCGATTCTGTCTTATTAGGTTGCTTCTGGTGGTATCATTTGAAGGGTAGGTTAGGATACCCGTATGTTACAGACATGCTAAAAATCTGATTTTTTGATGAGTTTTTTGATTTGCTGATTTAGCAAATCACTGATAGTTGTCTTTAAAGATGGGCCCTCACAAATTAGGTCATTATTATTCATATAAACTGTCAGAAAAGTATACAGCCCCAGACCTCTGATTTATCACTCTACCAAGTTAGAATTGGTGTGCTGTTGGTGTTGAAAAAGTCGGGTGATCATCACATTTGGAAGAAAAATGCAAATGAAACTCTTAATTCCTAACTGCAGAAAAGTATGCAGAGCCAGCAGCATATGTTGCTCTTTCACCCTACCATGTTTGAAGTCCATGCATTGACTATTCCTGAGCCATATTAATTTTCCACTCGCCATATTGCCAAAGTATGAGTATGCCTTGGGCATTTATAAGACAGGATGACAAATCTCGTGGCAGCGGAATAAATATAAATGTAAAGCGCTTTGATACATTGTGAAAGGCGGCTATAAATGTCACATTTTTTTATTATTATTTTGTTTATTCATTTGTTCTTCTGTCAACAGGTTAATGCATGGGGTGCCGGTTTACTTTGTGGTTTTTCGAACATCATAATTCCACACATACATATATCCAGTGTGTGTGACAGCTGAACGATAATGGTCCTTCCAGCATTAGCTGGCAGCCAACATAAGGCTAATGATTTTAACCTACAGTAGCCAAGACCATGAGCAAACTTCCGAAACCTTTACATTGTGCTCCACTCCACCAACATGGAAATGGTGTTACCACCTCCCAAATGAAAATTGCCCCCAACTAATTGAAAAATAAAACTATGTTAAGGATAAAAAATATGAGGCGTGATGTGATAAACTTAAAATGTGCATTTAAACATTACAATGCAAAAAATAATGAGCTGTGCAAGCCACCATTAATGAGCAAGCAATTGCACAAAATTGGCATCATAACTTTGCTCCAAAACAGGTTGTTATAAGAGCTCTAAACAATGGTTTGGATTTAGATTGATCTCAGATCATGTGTTGCACAAAAGCATTGTTTAATAAAATAACCCACTGTACGGTATCATTGTGAAGATAGAAGAGAAAAAAATTGACAAATTTTAATGCCGGACATCATCTCATGACACTCCACAGTTTCACATGGGGAACTTTGCTGGAAGTCCAAGAGGAACGCTACAAAACAAGAAAAAAGGTTAACTCATTTCTCATGCAAAATGTCAGTCAGATTTGATTTAAAAAAACAAACCCTATTTAAAATCCTTTTAATATCTTTTTTTGGGGGGGGTGTAATGACATTTCATCCTCCGATTTTATGTTACAAACCATGATGCAAATATGTACAAATAACAATATTTACAAGGGTTGTATAGTATTTCTAATAATGTATTTGTGTTACTCTGGATTCCTTCCAAATGTTCTTTCTTCACTTCTTAAAGGTGCATTTCGTGAGCTTAGTACCTTTTGTTTTATTTATGGTGATGGATAAATAATGCTGAGTAAAGCTTTTCTTGGAATTTCAGTTGGACCGATCTGCAGTTTGATTAAGATGAGCAAAGCCTTGTATCACATGCTCCCATAGGCTAAGTGTACTTTAATTTCTGTCCGTTGACAGACAGAAAATAAAAATTGTGAATGTCTTACAGATCTGATCAAATTTGCAAATAAGATTGGGCTACAAATGCATCTACGAAAGCTATGGTTGTATATGATATAAAAAATATTCAACCTTTGGGGACAGTCGGGGGACGGATGTAGATCACGAAATGCTTACTTAAATTTCTGCTATTACTTTTTTTGTGTGGGTTGTTGTTGTGTGTGTGTGAGTGTGGTTGGTGGGGAATTGCAAAATAGTTTCAGTTCATTCTGCGATTTTTTCGAATAAATTATTTCAGAATTTGATCACCATACACATCACCTCTGTTAATTTAATTCATGAAGGTTTACGATATGTAACTATACACCCCCCTGTAAAGATACACTCTATCAAGAAAAGAAAAAGTCACAGTTTTCTTTAAGGGAATTATTCCATTCACTCCCAAAGTGCAACATTTTGATTACACTGACACATTGTTCCATCACAAACACAGGCCTCAATATTTGTTCAGTAACCTTTTGAGACGTCCTTCATGCATAATTTCAACGAAAAAAAGCATTATTGTCACAGGTTAAAATTAAGATTAGAATAATTATGTACAATAGGAAATTTGGTAGCTTAAGAATTCAAATGGATGCTTATCTTTGGGCTTCAGGCAAGAGTTATGGTTTGGGTCACACTACCAGCGAACAAACTAAAATTGTTTCTAGATTTTCTCCAAAACATTGCCAATTTAAGGGGAATTCATGCTCGCTTTACCTACTTCCGTTTTACACTTGTTTACACTCCATAATGATAATCCTCATCTAATTCCACTTTTTGAAGAAGTCAAACCTGAATTTGATGTGAAATTCCCCGTAACAAATTATTAAAGACTGAATTCAAAGTAAACAAAAGGAAATAGCCTCATCTTAAATAAAAATCAGTAAAATGTGAAGTTTATTAACATGCTATTATCACGATTGTAACCATTTTCTATTGAAATGTTACACCAAGTTCAGCATCAAATTTGAAAATATTTTACCTTCAGATTATTTTTTTATGTACCAAACATCTGAATCAATGTCTTATTAGTTGATTCCCTTAATTTTGCAGTGATCTGAAGGATAGAATTTTTTAAATTGGAAAATATACAGGGGCTTCGGCTCGGGTGTATGATGCAATGCGTGTATTGGTTGCTATGTTGTACGTACGTACGTACATAGCAACCGATGCAAGTGAGCGTAGTGTAAATGTTATGAATCAGCTGTTTTTTAATTATTATTATTTCCGCCACAGCTATAACAGCAAAATGGATAGTAATTTTTAAATGTGAGCTACGGTTGAGTCAGGATCTATAAAAACAATTCGATATCCCATAGTGCAATGGGCGAAGTTTCATCACTCTCGTGTACGGCGGTGCGGAAATGTGTACGGTCAGGGAAGATACGAGTGTTCTAGCGTGGTGCTAGGGAAACATTGTTCATTTCCCGAGTTTGTTCGCTGGTGGTGTGGGTTAGGGTTAGAGATTTGGTTAGGGTTGGTGTTATAGATATGTGTGGTACATACCTAAATATACATATTACAAATGCCTCACAGAGTTACGGTTACATTACAAATTACACTACGGCTGGGAAAAAGGATAGGATAAGGTAATATAGTATACAATAGGCAATCATGGATGAAAATTATAAAACTAAAGACAAAATACTAACGATCATAAATCCGGAGAAAATTTTCAAAACCATTAGGTGAGTAGACCTCAGGAGAGAGTTAACACGATCATGGTTTGTGTGTATGATTAACATTCTTTATAGGAATTCTCAAGCTTGGCTTCCAGAAATATTATTCCTCATTAATGGCTGACTCTTTTCTCTTTTTTTGATTGTGTGTATTTCTAGAAGTGAGTGATTATTAACACTGCAACCTCCACCCGTGTTATTGGCACTAGCTTTAGCCCGGCGTGCATTCACCAAAACTGCGATTCTCCGTCGTCCGGTGCTTGCATGCTAGTTCTACCTGGCGTCCTATTGGGCCGATCGCCTTTTGGAGGCGACGGCGGCAGCAACAGGAACGGTTTTACCCACAGGATCTGTACAGTGATTTGACATTGCTGGAATACTCATTCTCACTGTAAGTAATATTCTGCTTCGTCTACCATGGCAGAAAAGAATAGTCGGCTCATACCACGATTTCACTAATAGCAAAAATAGAGTTCTTTCTACACCTGAAAGTGTATCAAACCAAACGCAAGAAAATTTGACTTTGCTTTCAAGTTATGGCCCTGTGAGATAGAAACCTTTAAATGGTCCTTTCCGTTTTCCTGAGGCCAGCCTTCTTATCTCTTACAACACCCTTCATAACACATAATGTAATACTTACAATCTGATAATGAACTCCCTCCCTAATGACCTATCTACTTGTGTATAGTTTTTCATAACACATCATTCAAACATACAAATCGATAATGACCTCCTCCCTAATGACGCTATCTACTCGTTGTGTAGTGTTTTCATAACACATCAGTGTCAATAAATCTGAAAGACCTCCCCCCCTAATGACGCTATCTATCCTTGTTAGTGTTTTCATAACACATACGTGCAATACATACAATCTGATATGCCTCCCTAATGACACTATCTACTCATTGTGTAAGTGTTTTCATAACACTACTAAACGCCAATAAACATACATCTGACAATGACCTACTCCCTACTGACACATTAGGAGCGTGTTGGTCCATTGGATAAGTCATAGACTCAGATCCATTGACCCTGTAAATCGTGAGTTCGAGCCCCATTGTGGCCACGTGTTTGTTCTTGGGCAAGATAATTAATCCCAATTGCCTCGTAGACCCAAGCGATAATTGGGTAGCTGTTATGGGGGATATTACAATCTACGTGCTGATAGGTTTTGCTCCTAGCCACAGCCACCTAAGATGCAATCTAAATGATTGTGACGATTTCCCCTGATGGCAGCGGTAATAGTAATTGGCAATCACGCCTTGAACACCCCCGCAGGGGGTTTGTGCGCGTTATAAATCGACATTAAACTTATTATTATTATCTACTCGTTGTGTAGGGTTTTCAGAACCATACATGCAATACATACTATCTGACAATGACCTACCTTCCCTAATGACGCAACATCTACTACTCGTTGTGTAGGTGTTTTCATACACCCACCATACATGCGATACATACAATCTGATAAGTACCTACCTCCCGATGACTCTATCTACTCGTTTGGTTGTGTTTTCATAACACAACATGCAATCATACAATCTGATAATGACCTACCTCCCTAATGACGCTAATCTACTCGTTTGTGGTAGTGTTTTCATAACACTACAGGCACTACAATACTATCTGCCAATGACTTTCCTCCCTAATGACGCTATCTACTCGTTGTGTATGTTTTCATAACCATACTGAACAAACATGGTGTTTTTTATGACCCTAAAATAGCCTGCTTACCTTTATCCGATGTTGGATGTACAAATTGCATATGTCTTTGGACAGATGCAAACCTCCCAAAAACACACATATATCATTACATACCCCGGTCCCTAACCGTGACGTCACGATAGCCGACGTCACCAATAACCACAATTCCAACTTCCTCTTGTCCTTTCCTGTCCGCCTGACTAACCATTAGCGCCCTTACCTAGGGCAAACCAAACCCCGAATCTACGCCACTGATGAGTGCATATAATTTTGGGGAGGATCGATGAGAGAGCCGAGAAGGTACTACATTCATTTTTTGGCAAGAAGTCCGGACGTAATGAAGAGTAAACTCCTTGATTGAGAAGACGAGACAAATCAACTCGGGAAGAGCGTGTGTTTCTGACAAACGGCGCCCGGAAGCCAAGAACAAGAGGAAAAACAGCTTTACGAGTGAGGTCCATCAGAGAAGCGTTTTCTCGATTGGGTTCGACACAAGATTTCCCAAGAACTCCAGTACGGAGGAAAGGTCCCACGGTGGAAGATCCGCCGCTGCGAGGACGTTGAGTTAAACATGCCTCCAGCAACAGTCGTATAGTATCAACAGTCTTTTAGTACGCCTGGAGCCATCCACGAAACCGCGATGAATAGACTGATTGCCGATTTGTTTTGCGCCATGGTCACTGCTTCAAGTCCCTACTCAACTCGATCGGTAAGGAAATCTGCTACCTGCCCTACAGGGGCTCGAGTTGGAGAAACAGCTCTCGCCCTCACCACCTGAAGTAGGGAGCGAGACACGCAGAGTATGTTCTGCGAGTCAAAACTCTCCTTCCTCAGGCAGGGAGATCGGCAGCTTCCTAGAACGGCCCTCCTCCTGGCACCTGTTGCCGGACAGGCCAGGCATCAGCTTCAGAAGCTCCATCCCCAGCTGGACGTCCCCGGGCCCCGGCTGCCGGAGGAGATCCGTGACTGAGGTAACAGCCGGGGGACCCCATAAGGGTCCACCAGAGGCCGGAACAGAGGTTGCTGGGGCCCGAACAGGCTATCATATGACCGTTGCATCCCTCTCCTCCTCCAAGACCTTGCGGACTACCCTCGGGATAAGGGCAGAATCGGGGTGAAAGCGTAGGCCGTCATCCGTTCCAACTGATGGACAGAGCATCGATGGCGAACGCACCTGGGTCGCTGAACCGGGCGCAAATACCGGAAGCTGACGATTGGCTCGCGGGTGCAAGATATATTCGACGGATAGAATATCTTGCAAAGTTGTCTGAACGATTTGAAGGAAAGGGTCCACTCCGTGGGCCCGCCATGTACGGCCCCTCGACAAATTGTCCGCCAGGATATTGGTCACCCAGGCATATGCCTCGCCACCATGCTGATCCCCCTCCTGTGCACCAAGCATACATCTGCAGAGTATGCGGCAAATGGTTTGGGACCGAGTCCCCTCCTGCCTTTTGATGTATGCTACGACAGTTGTATCGTCGGACTGATAAAGTCCCCTTGCAGCCATCTCAACTTGGACTTGAACGCCTCCAGCGACCTCCTGACCACCAGAAGTTTCGAGTATTAATGTGGAAACTAGGCCTCTGTTGGTGACCAGTGTCCCGACGCCCGTTCCTCCAAGAGGTTACCCCCCCCATCCCCAACCCTAAACGCATCGGTCGTATGAGGCACGGAGGAGGAGAAGGGCTCCAGCCCCAACCGTAATGTTGTGGAAAGAGGTCCACCACTCTAGCTCCTGTCGGATGAGAGGGGTCAAGGGAACAACCATGTAAACGGAATGACGGCTGGGGAGGTAATGCGCCAACAGGTGCAGCTGAATTGCCCGATTGGTTAAAAATCTGCAATTCGTAACCAAGTCCACTAGGCTAGGCCATCATCCCCACACTTTCAAGCCAACCGAGAGCTAAGTCATCATTAGACTCCTTGATCAATCCCACACACTGCCGCGTATTGGCCACCGTTCTGGCTGGTCTCGCTAATACCACGCGTTAGGTCCAACTGAGGCACCCAGAAAGGTATGGGGGTGTGTGTTGGGACGAAGTTGGATTTCTGACGGTTCACACAAGAAACCCTAACTCCGTCACCGTCCGCGCTACTAGTTCGATATGAAGTAGCGCATCGACCCTGGCAGGCTGTAAATAAGGCCATTCTTCAGATAGACACACAAGGTTGACCCCCTGGCCGCCTGAGGTACGCTGCCCAACGCATTGACGACCCTGGTGAAAACCCCGCCGGCAGTCGAAAGGCCGAACGGGAGGCAGCGAAATTGGAAAGCTGCCCAGTTCACACCGAAACCGAAGCCACTTTCTGAATCGGCCGGGTGATGGGAACATGCAGTAGGCGTCTTTGAGATCCAGAGAGGACGTTGCCCAGACCTTTGGATTGCAACGCCGAACGGAGGCCAACGTTTCCATCTGAATCCTCACGTGACGGATGAACGCGTGAGGCGCTTGATGTTTAGTATCGCCGCCCAATCCGCGTCTTCTTTGGTGCCCATGGAATAACATGTACCAACTCCCACCCCGAGGGACGGAAGACTGGCTGATCGCCTCTTTGCGCGTAGCCTCAGCACTTCTCCGGATCGGAGGGAGTCTGTTGTCCCTGACTGGAGGCTGCGAAGTGATGAGGGGGGAGGGGCGGTGGACTCCAAGCGGTAGCCTAAAGTCACCACGTCCAACACCCAACTGCCCCGGTGGATCTGCTACCACCTCTGGAGTATCTAGTAGCGGGCCGCCCACCGGAGGATATTCCGTATTCCCCCAGCGGAAGTTGCCAGAGTCCGTGTACTGAAGACCGCGTCTGCCGCCTCCTTCAAACCTTCCCGGTCTGCCCCCCCCGCGTCGACTCTTGAATGGGTTTTCGACCCGGAAGAACCCTCCGGCATCTTCACAATCTGATCAGTGACAGAGGTTGATGTTGGCAGTAGAGGGAGCTGAAAAATGGGCAGGAGGGCGAGACTGCTTCGGCTTCTTGCCCTTCTTCCGGCTTTTGGCTTCCCCTAGGAATTGAGTGGCGTCAGCTTCTCTTGAAGCGTGCGCTCGTGGTGCTGCGAGTTGCAGCTGCTGCGCAACACTGCTAAACTCGCCACCAAAGAGGGTAGCCTGAGCCACAGAGACCTTACTCAAAATCCGTAAGAGATCACGATTAAGGTCCGCTGAAGAGAGCTGCATGTTGTCTAGCTACTTTCAATCCCTCTTAGTGTCGACGTACAACGTGCGCACTTTGCATCAACAAGGACGTTTACAACATCAACTTTTCACAGGCTGCAACGATGTAGACTTGACATTTGTTGGGGTATTCAGGAACACCGCCGAATATCACCACATCACCAACTGAACAAAGTATGTCATAAGAACGACAAAAACTGGTATCGTTTTACAGGCTCGCGACAGAACAAAGACAAGGGCGGGCGGATTGGCCATGAACCAAGCATGTCCACAGATGCCTGTTGGAGTGTACATCAGTCAGCCAGCCGGAATCCTACCAGCTACTTCCATGGTACTCCACGGCTCACAGTAACAACTGTCTATGCTCCAACAGTCCGCTACGTGACACAGACAGCACACAACAACCTTTTTGTTATGACCTCTCAAAGACACTTGAGACTGTAGAGGTCATGATATCCATCTACTACTCGTGGACAATCAATGCCCGAATTGGCACGGATAGCCACCTGTCTAACCCAGTACTTGTTGGTCCTCACTGTTAACCATAGGTAAACTAACACTAATGGTGAGAGGCTTTGTTTCACTCTGTCAAGATACCAGTTAAAGAAAGGCCAGCTCATGCAAGATTCCCCCAACCAAGCACCG